>LJPK01000269.1:0-44566 GCA_001430945.1 Amauroascus niger
ACCATTATCACGACATCCTACGTGACAATTTGCCCAACTGGTTTCACAACGGTGACACTCACATACACAACGACCTATTGCCCGGATACCGTTTCGCCAGCGCCAACTCAAGCACCAGTCCCAGGATATCCCGTGCCACCACCAGAAGGCTGGACAACAATCGTCACCGTATGCCCACAGTGCGCACCAACGCCAACTACCGTCACCCTCACTGTGCCCATAAGGACCGCCTTCCTTCCCGCACCGACGGAGACTCGCCCCGTGGTCCCTGTGATCCCCGTGCCAGCTATTCCAGAGAATCCAGTTAAGAATGTGAACCCCAGTGTCCCGGGAGAAATTATGACTGCTAGCACGACACCAACGATGATCAGCTATACGACGTTGGAGTATAACAACCCGGAACAATCGGATGTGAATGCTCAGCCAACAGGTGGTAATCCTCCCAGTAATCCTCCCAGCAATCCTCCTAGCAATCCTCCCACTGAGTTCGAAGGTGGTGCGATGAGTGCGAGAGGCCTAAGCGGAGCCGCGAAAGCTTTGCTGACCGTTGGAGTGGCTGGATTGGGGCTCCTTTTGGGTGTTTAATTGATCAATTATTTCGTCTTCCCTAATGAAAGGTGTGTTTAATGTCGATATGTACTTACTGTGTTTATACTTCGTATATTTGTGCATATGCGGTATAATATATATATATATATATATGCATATATGCACCCTTTTTAGATAATTCATTTGCCTTTTTCTCCTATCTTAATTTCACTGTTCATCATTATGATAAATTCAGATGAGATGTGTTATGGCTCTTTAATTATTGGTACTAAGGAATTTAGGGAACCCACAATCATATTACATTTCCTCTCAATAATTAAAGTCATTTTAGAACCTAACTTTTTCTTTTCCAGAGTGACATCAAAAGGAAGACAAATATAAGGAACGACATTGACCGGGTCATACATAGTTGTCGAGATAAAATGCCACCTCCACTACTTGTGAGCCACCTGGTATATCCGTAGCCTTTCCGTGCCCACCTTATCATACCCAGTCGTAAAAAAGCCATGTGTTGTGCATTCTCTATATGATAAAAATCAAACGATTCGAAGAACAAACAGGTCTCAAAGGGCCAGCCGAAGGAGGTTTGCGACTGTCAACGCTCTGTGTGAAGATATTGTCCTCGATATAGCGTGGCCGAGCTCCCGCAGCTAGGCAGAGGGCAGTCCCGTTTAGTTCTGAGAGGCACTCAGAGTGGGGAAATGGAATGTCATGGAACTCTCCGAGGCTGGTCTGCCGACGGTTGCGGTGCCGGGTGGGACAACAGCAGTCCCTGTGGGAATAACGCCTGTAGGAGTAACGCCTGTAGGTCGTGGAACAGTGGTGTTTGGCGGTGGGACGATAGGGGATGTCTCGACCGGGGGGACTGATCGTGTCGGCTGTACTTCGGTTTCAGATGGCTGGGTTGGGCGTTCGGACTCGGTTTCTGTTTGGGCTGGCGGGCTGGGACGTGCGGATTCAGTCTCTGTTTCCGGTTGAGGTGGTATGCCAGGAACTGCAGGTTGACTTGGGGCGGTGCATTCAGTCGGGGTTACGGTGACGGTGGCAACCTGCGATTCTGAGAAATCACCACCCATAGGCCGAGCCGCGGCCGCAAAGGCGAAAGAAACAGCGACGAAAGCAGAGAATTTCATTTTGGCTAGAAACGATGCCTTCAGGGAGCTTTAGATAAATGCGAGTTCAAGAAATGAAATTCTCGGATGGCTTTCTCGCAGCAGTTTGAGAGGAAAGGCGTTCTGAAAGAGGGTTGTTAGAATAAGAAAGATGATCAACCCGGGGTTCTAGGTACGATTCCCATTATATATGAAGTCAACCTTTGGTTTGATGACTGAGAGGTTTTTCGTACACCAAAAATTGAATCAAGTATGCCCAACTATGGGTAGTGGATGGTATCAAGCAATCACTGGTGGGCCAATGGTTGCACGTATGCCCCTGAGTTCTAGAACCATGCCTGCTGTAGGTTTTGGAAAAGCTCTGACTTGACGAAGGAAACTATCAGGCTAGACTTCCCGGAAGCAGGTCAAGGAGGTCATCAAACCGAATGATAAATGGTTGAAAATTCTTTTTCGCTTTGCATGACGCGTATGTATCCATTCATCCCCAACAGCTGGAACGACTCAACGGTCTGTGGAAACATGGTTCAAACATCCAGCAGTGCCGATGCAGCAAACCGGAATTAAAACAAGAGAAATCCAACTCCAGCGACACAAGATATCCAACAGTGATGGATCTAACTCTGGATACTTGCTGACGACACTGGTGTCCATTCACGACTTGGTTTGAAGCAAAGAAAACTTGAGATGAGAAATACTATGTCTGCAACATAGTATGTATTGCTTGCTTCCAGTATTTAGTAGGGTTGGCACAGTGATGGTCCGAGTCAGCACAAGTCTTCCCACTGCTGTACGTGTTTTGGAACCTCTTGCATCGAGTTCCAGGGTTGAATGCCAGCGGGAGGAGAGGAAGAGATCGAAGTTGAGGATGAGAATGATGGACGTTGGGGCCCGGGGGGGTGGAGGGCTCACATCCATTCCGTCTTTGGCAAGTTTGTCTTGTTTGCGCTCCCTGAAGGCTAACTAGGTAGGTAGGTAACTAAATGGAATTTCCTGGGGAAACGTGAAGAACAGGGCCATGATATATTGCTTTCTGAAGGAAATTCATGTAGTTTTACTAGTGTAGGCCCCTTTTCCACTTACTGGCCCTATGATCAGCCGCTTGGGATGCGTTTTTTTTCAGTTCAACCAAAAGAAACTGCCGTCCGTATCTCTTCTTATACCACAAACCGCGATATAAAATTAGAAGTGAAGGCACGGAAGTTAGTGATTATCATGAAGCTATAGTATAGAGCGTATTGCATTTGTTTAATTCACGAATGGGTCAATCCCAATGCCTCCTCAGGATGGGCTTTGCTTGATCCCATGGGCCTGTGACGACGTTCTTATACTTTTGCAACCGAATCAACCACCAACTACACCCACCCATGGCTAATGCCGTCGACGGTGCACCGAATAAGATGCCCAGTATCATTCCTTTATATCCCCCCTTCAAGGTGACTCCCACTGCCGCTCCAGCTGCAATGACAAGGGAAATCGTGAGTAAGACATGGCCGCGCTGGGAAATTGCGCGAAGGTGGCGTCGGAAGATTGGAAACAACCCAAACACTTCTATAGAGAAGAGCGTCAGGCTGAACACATGCGTGGTGGATTTGAGTCTAGAGGCGAGGACTGTGGATGCCATCAAGGCTGCATTGGTGGATAGAGAGGCAGGGAACTTCGCGGCTGCGGTGCCTGCACCTGTGTGATTGCTATTGTTCTGATTTTCTTTGGTACCACTCCCATAGTCGAAGAAAAAAACGTTAATTATCATGAGCCAGCACGACATGGCCCAAATAGAGTCACTCGTCGTGGATTTCGTAAGCGATTTCAGGATGGGAGAAAGGCCTTGAAGGGCACAAAAAATAAGGAGCGCGGACTTTGCCGTTGACAAGCATTGAGCGACACGCGAGCGCAGATATGGTACAGGGGAAGCGTTCGACATTGTTCCATTGGCAGATTTGGGAACAACACCGGTGATTCTGGGGCAGCAATTGGGAGAAGAGAGAGAAATGGCAGATCTTGTTGAATGAAGAGAAGTCGCGGAAGTGTAGTCGGAGTGTGAACTCGACATGGTGCTCTGTCGGCTTGGTGGGCTCCCTATGCTAGACAAATCCAGCGATAATCCAAGCCCATCGTCCGTAGACGTTCCTTTTGGGCCGTGGCCCGCACAGCCGGACAAAGAGCCAGAGCTTGAACCATCGTCCGCTGCATCGCAAACAGCACGTTGGGACCGAAGTGTCTCCATCTGAACCGTTCCCTCCCAGTAATTCCAGAGACCCCAGCAGAAGATAGTACACAGAGTTGCCCAGCTGACCACCGAAACCGGACTGACCCGCTCTTGGAAAATGGCAACAAAGCAGCAGGCGAATATAATAACCGAGCAAACATGCTGTACGATAACTGTAAAGTCGGCCACAAGTGGCCAGAAATCATACGGTCGTAATCTAGGATTTCGCTGTAAATGATCGAGGAAAGTCTCCGTATCTGTGTAATTATCTGGGTCTAAAATATAACAATCAGTGATAGCGCTCATATCAAAAAGTCTCGGCAAATGCCCTCTAGCACCAGCTGGCCTTCGCTCATTGATATAAAACTTACAAGACTGCTTCACCCATAGCAGTTTCTTCCACTGTCGCTTTCTCCTCCGACTCCGTCCACGATCTCTCCGCGGCTCTCCAGAAATTCTTGGTTTCGTTCCCGGCACAGCGGGCGGAGGTCTCAGCGCTGCTACCGCTGCAGGTGTCGCGACAACCCGGTTGAGCAGGTCAGGATTGGCCGTCGCATGGTTATTTGGAACATTGAGTGGCCGCAACCGCGGCGGCGAGTGAGCAAAGTATGCATCTTCAGGGGCGAGTCGGGTCGGGTCTGGCGGAGGCCGGAAAGGGGGGCGAGGCCTTAGCCCTGCTCGGTTCGGGTGAGTCTCGACAGGTACGGGGGGAGGAATGGGTGCTGCAGGAGCGGCGGAGGATTGAGGTCGGGAAGCGGTGTTCTTTGGCGGAAGGGAACTAGCCATCGGAGGCTAGAAAGCTGGCGGCTAACTGTGCATTGTTGAAAGACGACGAAGCCCGAGAAGTGTCACTTATGGAAGACCTTGAGTCTTGACAGATTGTTTTCTTTGCCTGGCGAGGAAAATAATGCCCAAGCCCATTTGGAAGCAGTTTACAACTTTCGATCTTCACCTCAGCCCCCAAGAGTCAGTTCAGTTGCGACGCATGCAGGCTTGAGGTTTGCCCCGTGATGGTCATGTGATGACACGGCCGGCCCAAAACAGCAAATCTCAGCGCTCCAATGGGTTCCCGGATCCCAAGACACCGTGTCTGCTTCAGTCTTTCAAGACGTATTCCAGCAGCAATCCTCATCGGTTGGCATATAGTTAACTATAGCTATCTTTACTGTGGGTTAGTGGCAAGACTCAGCTTCCACCGTCATCATGCAATTTTTACAAAGGTTATTTGTGTTTGCGGGCTTGAAAGAGGCATACATTGCCTTGCTATTTGCTTTAGCTAAATGAGTGAACAGCCTAAATAGCAGCTGCAGCTACTCAGTGAATGAGATAGCCTCTGGCTGTCTGGTTATTATTATTAACAAAGTCCGAAACAGATAGTGTTCCTCCGAAAAGTTGTTCAAAAGATGATATCTCAATGGACCGATGAAGATTTCTCACGCAATTATTTTGGCCCAGGTTTTCGGCTCGAGGTGAAGGTCCCTCCAAGGGACTCCCAGCCGGTCATCGATGGGCCCCATCTGCCGTTGTACCATTTATGGAACATGCCGTTGTTCGTTCCCAGGCCAAAGATATCGAGTCGCCCGCGGCCCCACGAAACCGCAGCTGGTGCACTGTTGAAGACGCCCCCGAGAGCTTCCCAACCGCCCCATCGTGAACCGTCCCACCATTTATGGTACATTTGGTTGTCGGTGCCAATTCCGAAGATATCGAGACGGTTCTCTGACCACGAAACAACTGCAGGAGGGCTGGTTAGAACTCCACCAAGATTCTCCCACCCGCCCAATGAAGGGCCCCATCGAGAGCCATCCCACCACTTATGATAAAGTGCGTTGTCTGTTCCAAGGCCGAAAATATCGAGTCGGTTGGCACTCCAGGCCACGGCGACTGGCTGGCTGTTAAAGACCCCACCGAGCGCTTCCCATCCACCCCACCTGGAGCCGTCCCACCATTTGTGGTACATCTGGTTATCAGTGCCTAGACCAAAAATATCAATTCGGTTGGGACCCCAGGACACAGCACTTGGAGGGCTGCTGAACACGCCTCCAAGGTTCTCCCAACCAGTCTGTGATGGTCCCCATCGAGAGCCATCCCACCACTTATGGTACATTTGATTATTGGTTCCTAGTCCAAAGATGTCAAGTCGGTTCTCGGCCCATGAAACAGCTGACGGGCGGGAGCTGAAAACACCTCCCAAATGCTCGTAGTCGGTGGTGGAAGGTCCCCAAGCAGACCCGTTCCAATACTTGTGGTACATTTGATTGTTGGTACCTAGCCCGAAAACGTCAATTCGGTTCTCTCCCCAAGAGACTGTAGCTGGTTGGCTGCTGAAAGTGCCTCCAAGGTACTCCCAATCGTTCTGAGAAGGACCCCATTGTCTCTGATACCATTTGTGGTACAGGGCGTTATTGGTTCCCAGACCGAACACGTCGAGTCGGCCTTGCGACCACGAGACTGCCGTGGTAGCAATGCTGTGCAAAAGCTCGAGAGCTTGCGGCGTGGTTGCAGCGATACGCATGACTGTGAAGGTTCTTCCGCCCTAGCGCCCAATGTCGAGTTAGCGATCGGCCAAAGTGACACAACTTGAGTATATCCTTACCGCGTTGTGAAGGTTGAACAAAGGAAGACTTCGCTTGTTGAGATTGTTTCGCAGATCTCACCGGGAGACAACAGACCTTAAATACCCATTCAATGACACCGAATCTGATATATCTTGAATTTTCTCCGCCCAAAGTTATCACCTACATTTTCTCCGGGAAGTTGACTTTTTGGCCACTTTCTTGGCCGAAATACGGCGTGATGTAACCTGGCTATACGAAGTGATCATTATCGAAAGCCCGGGACTCGATTTCTGAGATCCATTGAGTAATGCTTCCGCACACACAGACGATCAGGTTATTTCGGGAGGGGCATTCCGGGGATTGCTCTCGCCGCGATGTTTCTGCACCATCTTGCAGATGCGGAGCACACTAAGTTTGCACAGGCTCGTCTATACTTACTCCTCTGTGGTAGAAGCGGCGAATACCAAGGAACTTCCCTGATCTACCTTGCAGGATGCTTGTGTTGGAGCAAACAGGGATCCGCATTTTTACAATAGGACAGTGACAACCCTGCATTGAGGGACGCTTCAGTAAAGCTACCCAACACTTTTTTTTATCCTACGAAAACAGCGCTTTTACCGGACATCGGAACCTCCGTATTTTCCTACGAGTTTCCTCAAATATGCGAATGATTTTGCGCATGCAGCTTGCCTCTACCTAGCCGAAAGCTAAAATTTGCTTCTGGCTCCTGATGCGCTTTGGGCTCGGTAACTTACCTCGAGTTCCAAAACCCTGGGCGGGCGGCAGTTACTTAAATGGATGGATTGGTCTGGCCTTGGCCCATTGTACGACATTGGCAATGGGCCCAACGTTGTACTCCCGACGCAAGGATCTGCATCATGTACATAGCTTGTCATAACTCGACGGAGTGGATGATGCAGCACGTTTTGTCTTGTCCAGATTTGCTAAGTACGGTTATTTTTCCTACCTACGATCAAGCAGCACATCCTGAGTCTCAAGTGGGAATCGTTATGGGCGTTTGCTTTGAGTCAATGCAGCCGTTCCCATCAACTAGGCTTCCTGTGTCGGTCTTGCCGAATGGCCTCGCAAGGCGGTAATCCCTTCACCTTTCTGCATACTTGCGTTAATCAGATTAGCGAGGTGGGGTCGGAAAGGAAACGTGATCCCGGGGCCATGATCCATCCGTCTGCACTGATCATCAACTCCGAGGGGTATTCAATTCCCATACAGCCTTCAGGCTACTAAACCTATGGTAACGGCGCCCGATTGCGCGCCTGCGGAAATTCATTTGCGTGCATTGATGAAAGCCTCGTAGGTGCAGATACGGCCAGGCCCTAGGAGCTAAATTACAAGTAAGTCAGTCGATAAGTCTAGCAGACACAGCCTAGATCTTTTGGGCATGCTTTTTCTCCTCAATTATAGCTGACCTGTCAGAAATAGTGGATGCGTTCGGGCTTTGGACTCACAATATACCTACAATATGACGGCATGTGGCAATTTCCTGTTTGAACTGCCTGAGTTTCTCCTGTATGGACGGAGTATAAAAGGAAGGATGAGGACGCACGACAGTCTAGGATCGACAAGGATCCCGAAGGAAATATCCTGGGTTGAAGACATTAGATGCGCGATATCCCTGCCGGTTTAAAGCCCCCATGAGATATCTACCTGTTGACAAATCCCAGTGAATCAGTTAAGCGAAAGGTTCGGCAGGCGTGTAAGCCAGCTTGCTTCAAGGGTTAGGGAAATACCTGTGCACCCCCATGGCACCGGCGCCAAAAGATACAGCAAGATGCGGGGTTGCGAGGGTTTCGGATATTTGGGAATCGAACAGAGCATTTCAGGAAGTCGGTCGGCGCCACTGTAAGCTGAGCGAAGTGTCAGCTATTGCAACCTTCTCCCCTCGGAACCAATCCATGTGGTCTCACGGCTTGGTACAGGGGAAGTCAGTCACTGGCTGGCTGACGAGCAAGCCCTACAAACAGGTTCCCCTCTTTACTAGTGAGAATGCTGAGAATGATGCAGACCACATCACGGTCACTCCGGAAGATGAATAAGACACAACTGAACCCACACGATGTCTCAACTCGTTGCAAGCCAAGTCTCCTTTTTGTCCGTTGCATGTGGTTTTATCCTTAGCTAATTTGTAGGGCTTATTGGATGCGTTATGAACTCATCAACAACTTTGTGATCTAATATTGCATATTGCTTGCTGCAATATTAGCACCCAATTCTGTGAGTGAATTCTCCCTTCCATCTTCTGGAAAGTCATCATAAAAAGAACGGGTCTAGATTTGGAGACAGCGACAAACAAACATTGCCTTCCATGGTTGTTTCTCAGGCGTATATTCCATGAACGTTGACTGGAGCGGGATAATCAACCAGATGATCCCTTTTGCAGCGAATCGGATAGACTACCATTAATTGATTTTGACTACGCTGGCCAATAGGAGCGGCAGGAATGAAAATAAAATGAACAAGGTACAGATCGCAGTCCGTGAAGTGTCATATAACTATGATTCGTAATATGACGGTAACACGGCGCAAGGAACATGTTTCGAAGTGCCATATAGCATGAGGACAAACCAGTAATAGCATCTTTTATGAGGATCACTGAATAGTTTCCCTAGGGTAAGAGGGTTCGGATAGGAATTGGGTCAGAAGGTCAAAATTGCTTCTTTCAGATTAAATGATGGGCTACCGGCATGCAACTTATAGACAGGCCAAAGTAGTGAGTGCCCATGACCGAGGCGATGTTTAACTAACCAATACAAAAAGAATCTGAAAAACAATGCCCAGCAAAAAGTTCGATAGAAATCCCGCCGCCGTTTGGCGTTTGTAGCCTCAATCTATGTATTCCAAAGTGGGACAGATAATAAAACAAGAAAGATCTAGGGGAATCTTTGAAAAATCCAATAGTTCAACATATGGTTTCAACGCATGCTTGTCAAAAAGCCACCAAGGCGGAATGAGCGCAGAGATTACTCGGTTAGGTAGACGGTAATTCTTCGTCTTGCTTGGCAACATTTCTCAACTCATCCCGGTATGCGGCGAATCGTGTGGCAGCCGCAATTTCAATACTCCTCCGACGGCCCCAATCTTCAGGCTGTCGCTTCAAGAAGGCTCCAACAGCACCAAGATAGCCTTCGTGTCGAAGGAAATACGCCTGTTTTTCTCCCTTCGACCAGAACCGGATAGCATAGGACAGTGTATTCATAGTTTGGCGGTGACCCCGAATAAAGGACCCTCCAAAGTAAATGTGTTTGATTTGATGCTTTTCTGACTGTAAGTAGGCGATTTGGCCAATATTATTACTAAAAAGGATTGTTAGCTGCGAACCTTCGTTTAAAAAAGAGAGCGGAAGTGCGATTTCTTGAACATACCTAATAGCAAAAAGTAAACTTCGACTAATATCTTCACTGTGAAATTGCGAGACATCTCGCTCGGATTCTGAGTCACTTTGAATAAGGCATTCACGATCCTTGGCACTTCGTTCTGCAAGGCGTTGCATTTTGAAAACCTTTCCAAAGGTACTGGCGATCGTTGACGATTTTAATCCGATCTTTGTATAGTCTGTCCCATAGATATCGCCGACCAGCATATCTACCCCACTGTTATCCCCCATTTCTGCCATTGCCAACATCTCGTCAAAAGTTCGGGCACCCGTCAGCAGAGACATGAGGCCCCAGAAAGTACCCCCACCGAGCGATGTCCCTCCGACACGTTCGAAGCGTCTTGGGGCGGAGACCTTGACCATGGATACTCCGGACCCGATATTTACTAATAGATATGGGTACACGTCCGGTCGAGATTCGACGAACTCCATTGGCGACGTATCGCTGTAGGTGAAAACTTCGTTTGGAATCTCTGTAATGAAGAAATCCAGTCCTACATAACCGTTAGTCCCAGGAACGCTCATCGACTCATCAGTATGACAAATGATACCAATTATCAAACACTCCATCTCATCCTCCCTCATGATGTCCACGCCCAGTTCCTCTTTCAACCGATCGTAGTATTTGTACGCACCTCCTCCGGTGGCCATAATGCGTAGAGGGCCCGGTGCCGAGCCATTGAGCTTTCTGTGATTCTCCTTTAATCCTTTCAAGAAATCAATACACAAATCGATTCGCTCTGTCTCGAAATTCAGAAAATTAAGCCTGCCGCCGTCCGCCGAAGATCCGAGCTCTGGGGAAAAGTACACAAGTTTCGCTAATGATCCTCCAATCTAAGAGTGGCGAAGTCAGCATTTTTATTTTTATTGTTATTTTTTTTAGCTATTCCACCAGTACGCTATCAAGGGGTAAGGCAGCTGTCCTAGAGGATTCCGATGATTCTACCTTCGAAGCCATGGGATCTAGAGTGAGATGACAGGAGGAAGCAAGCTTACATCGACTGCAACATGACTAACGACGTCAGTGTGATGGGGTAAGCGGATGTCCTTGTGCTCATAGTGAACTCCGTCTCGGCCATCGAAGGGAACGCCGTTTTGGTTTTGATAATCTGATTGCTCGTCAACGATGAAAGCGCCTTTTACATTGATCTTTACGGATCCCGGATGCGAGATGGCCTCTTCGAGGCGCTGGACAGCAGCGTGGTCTTCCGGGCGGTGGAGCTTCGGTCGGGCGGTATCCAGGCCGGCTGCTGATCTCTTCGACAACGACATGATCGATTCTTCATTTGTGCACTGGAGAGGGAATGAACACGCTCGCGGGGGCACTTTCAGAGAGCTGGATTAAGGGGGAGGGGACGTTGCGAGCTTTTTTTCCTTGGTTGAGCTTTTTGTCTACTTCCGATCGGGGGGTTTTTTTCGCCGTGCCCACGCTTACGGCGTAGATCTCCTTCTGGCCCGGTTAACTTTAGTTCACAGCCAACTTCGCTGGATGAGGGTTGCGCGTTGGCCGAGGAATTGGGGGGAGCTGCGGATGCCTGGCCGAGGGATCTATGGGGTTTGGTCCCCAGATTTTACTACTCTGTACCGAACAAAGTGAACATTTATCCGATCAAGAAAACTACTCCATAGTCGGAAGCAAATTGAGCCTGTCGGAATTTTTTGTGGATGAGGTCACGTTTTTCCCGCTTGCCAGGGATAATTCTCTCCGTCACACACCGAGCCAAAAATAGATTTCATCTCGTTACACTATCTATCTTCTGCCAAAGGAGGTCAAACAAACTACTCGCTAAACCTTGCTTAAGGACTGTGTCTCTTTCAGCTGGCTTTGAGTGCCCTTCGCCTTTGAGACAAATTTACTCTAGTTAACTACCTAACTTAGGTACTCTTTCTACATCATTAGGTGGAGGATGATACGTTTCATATGAACTACGCCTTCTAGGTGGTGGTTGGGGGGGGCTGCATCGTGACCATGATATGATTCTTCTCTTCTACGCGAGGCAGTTGCGATGTCGTCGTCGAGGTTCCCTCCTCAACCGTTGATCTGCCTGTTGCGCTTGCCTTTGCGGAGAGTGGTGCAGAATGACCCTGCCTCTTTGAGCGCTTTTATAACTAACTAACAACCCGCCACCTAACCGACCGACTGCACACCATGCGTTGGCCTTATTTCCTTTCCCCAAGCGACAATTCCTGACATCTGTGCCTATGAGAATGCTGGTATCCCTGGCATAAGGGTTCTTGATGACAGCTCAATCTTCAGATCTTCATTCTGGTTTCTGCCTCTCCTCTACAGTTCCTAGGTTCATCTACGCTTCGGCGGCTGGTCTTTCCGTTTGGCATAGCTGTGACGTGTTTGGGCACCTGAACTTGGCCTCCCGTGGCTGACGTTTGAAATGAGCCTGATTTTACTATTTCTGTTGGTCTCTGGAATCAGCGCAAATATCGTCTTCAACCATGTCAGGTTGTCCTGCGACCCCACACTTGCGAATTCAACCAGATGTATGCGTGGTCAAATCTGTTCGCCATATGGAATGTGAGTTTTTACTACTCCAGTACAACAACTATGTGCCAACCGCATGAACACAGTTGCGAACCGAACCGGGCAAACAATGGGGGCAAGCAACGCGCGCTGTCTGTGCAACTCGATACAATTTCTCACCCTACATGCCCTCCGCCAACTAAAAACCGCACGCATTCTCCGAAACAGTTGCTTATCGACTCTATTCTGGGAAAAGTGCAAGTTGACTTGGACGGAGAAAGCTCTCAATCCTATCGGTGCGTCAGCTCTTGTCTTTCACTCATTGCTGCGGGAATCTAGCCTCAAGGAAAGGTTATCAGAGAATATGACCTTTATTTGGAAGATTGCATTTGGACAGAATCTGTTGAATGGCCATTTTAGCATTGCTAACACCGTATTCCAGGGGAAAGATGCAACAGGGGACAGCTTCGCCTCATGATATCTGTTTGAATATCACGGACTTCATGGACCCAATGCTAAATGATGATTTTTTAGGCGATGACCAGGTTGAGGACGAACCGTTGCTTATCCCATCACCTCCGAGTCATCCGGATGACGATCACCCCGTTTCCCAAACTAAAGACGGCCATTGTGGCTCCAAGAATAGCAATATAGTCTGTGGGGATTGGCCTAAAGGCAGTTGCTGTTCGCCGTTTGGCGTGAGTGCACGTGTTATTCACTTGGGTTATCGACTGACTTCCTCTAGTTTTGTGGAAATACGACTTCACATTGCGGCTACGGTTGTCAATCAGGCCCGTGCCTTGAAGAGGCCGTTCTCAAACGTTTTCGTCCCGCAGCAATTCGGCCGAGCCGCCTAGCTGGCTCATTTCAGGTTGTCGGCCGATCTGGCGTGCCTCCGATGATTGCGGTTCTTCTACCGAACGGACGAGTTGCTTTCGCTGATAAAGTCGAAAATTATACTGAACTGACGTTAGAGGATGGGAGGTACGCCTATTCTTCGGAGTTTGACCCAGTAACGATGTCATTGTCTCCTTTGAGTTACAAGGTTTGCGAGTCCATCGCCAGGTTTCCATGTAAACTAGCTAAAAACCCAATTTCTAGACAAACGCATTTTGTAGTGGTGGAACTTTCCTGGCGGACGGACGGGTGTTATCTGTAGGAGGAAATGGACCGTTGAAATGGCTGGATCCTACGGTTGATGATGGCTTTAAAGGAATTCGATATCTAGAACGGCGGTTCGACGACGTCGCATTCGATGGAGAATTTTGGGAAGAACCAGGGCATCAATTGTCGGCAAGCAGGTGGTATCCAAGCGTGCAGACTCTTTCAGACGGTCGAGTGTTCGTCGCCTCAGGCAGTTTAAATGGACGTGATCCAAGCGTCATTGAAAACAATAACCCGACATATGAACTCCTCGACAGCAATGGATTTCCATACGGGGACGTTGTTGAATTGCCAATTCTCGAGAGAAATCAGCCATATTACATGTATCCATTTATCCACCTCCTGAATGATGGTAATGTGTTTATCTTCGTTTCCAGATCGGCGGAGGTTTTTGACGTGGATTCTGGAGTCACGGTCAAGTATCTCCCAGATCTTCCGGGGGACTATCGAACATATCCTAACACGGGAGGAAGCGTACTATTACCCCTTCGGAGCGCGAATAAGTGGACACCGGAGGTCATGATTTGTGGCGGTGGTGCTTTTCAAGATATCCATAGTCCCAGTGATCCAACTTGTGGGCGCATCAAACCCCTGTCAAGCAACCCCATGTGGAAGATAGAAGCCATGCCAGGCGGAAGGACTATGGCTGAAGGGATACTGTTACCTGATGGGACAGTCCTGTGGATCAATGGCTGCAAGTCTGGTGCTCAGGGATATGGTGTCGCTGAAGACCCTATTTACGAGCCTTGGATTTACCGTCCGCGAGCGCCTCGAAAAAAAAGATGGGCGATTGGAGGGAGCAGCAAAGTAGCACGAATGTATCATGCTGTAGCACTCTTGTTGCTCGATGGTACTGTCTTGGTCGCAGGCTCAAATCCTGTTGAACAACCCCTTTTAGTCACAGACCCCGACGATCCAAAGCTTGCTTTTCCAACTGAATTTCGCGTCGAAATATATACGCCTCATTATTTCATGGATGGCAACGCCGATAAAAAGCCGCGAATGATCTCGATTTCAGAAAAATATCTTGAAGCGAATGGGAGCCGTTTCCAAGTTACTTTCCGTACTCAACGGCCATCACGGAAACTGGCAATCGTGCTTTATCACGGGGGGTTTGTTACTCATAGCGTTCATATGGGGCACAGAATGATTTACCTAGATCACCAAGGTTGGAAGCCCTGGAACAGAAAGCAAAAGATCTCAGTCACGATGCCACCGAGTTCTAGCATTGCACCCCCAGGCCCTTATGTGATTTATGTGGTAGTTGATGGCGTACCAGGTGAAGGACAGTTTGTGATGGTGGAATGAATTGATCCGCAAACTCGATGAAGACTGCACCTCAGCTATTGTTTGGCAAAGGAGATGAAAAATGATGTACTGTTATGGAGTAGACTGGGATTGATACAAACATACGATAAGAAATAACTAACTGCAAGTTTATACATAGTTGATCAGAACTTATCAGTCCTTTGCGAAAGCTCAACGAGTTCAAACCTTCCCGGCCAAAATCCGCATTGGGTCTCGGCCTCGTGTTATCTTTGATCCGTTGCCAAGCCAGCAAAGCGATGCCAAGTCAACAAATGATGAAACTATCCATCTTGGGGATGAATGCAGGTGAGATGGAGATGTTATCAATTCAGCAGGGACGAGCTACGGCTTTCTCGATGCAATTTCTATCAGCTGTCCAGATGCGACGGTATACCACTATCTGTTCTCTACTGATATCAATGATGGAAACCTGCCTTTCTAGGCTTGAGAGCTCTTCTACTTCCCTTTTACATGATGTTTTGCAAAAGACACACCTGCACAAGCCAGGTCCTAGGTAGACGACATTCTAGCTAGGCTACCTAGGTAATTATGGGATAACTTATATCTGACAATCGCGTTTCTCTGCATAATCACTATTGGCACCTTGACTGGCTGTTTGAGACTTACTCTTTGTGCCTGGCGGGCCAATCTTCCGTTTCCCCTTCTTGGCAGCGGGAACTTGCTGCCACTTGTAGCAACTTTGATTTCATTTTTCGGTTAGCAGAAGTATCAAAATACTTCATGGCGCATGTCTATCAGGCTCCTGCTTTGTTGTAACCCAGTGGAGATTATCCCTTTCAGGCTTTCCACCTGGTGTGTAGGGATATTGCCGATGTGCATACCCAGCCAATATTGACTCAAGGACAGTGTACAAATGGAGATCTTCTATCATGGAATATCTAATGGCCGAACTGATGTTGACCGGAGGATTTCCCAATGGGGAACCCTGCCCCTCACAACAACACAAGTCACGGGATATCAACAACCTCTTCTTTCACTCTTTTACCTCCTTCTCCTCTTCTTCTTATTCTTCTTCCTTCTCCTCCTCCTCCTTCTTCTCTTCCACAACTTTGTTTCCCACCATCCTGTAGATTTCACTCTCTTGGTTCTGTGGAGCTGACTGACATCCCAGTCTGTTTCCAGCATCGGGAGACAGTGGATTGACTGAAGGGCACCTGTCAAGTTCAATCGGTATGTGGTTTTTCTATCTTTCGTCTGTGATCTATCTCCTCACTGTCCTGCATCATATGTTTTTGTTTGTGTTCTTGCATACGAGACTCCCTAACAATGTGTTTTGAGAGAGCCCAAACTCGGACGAATCTCTCCTCTCTCTGCTCTTGTTTTGTATTCCTTGTTTTTCATTGCTGTGAAGAGGCACTTGGGCAATTGTCATTATGATTTTCAACTGGATATCCTGGCCAAGGATTAGCTTTCTACGCTTCCCTTGCCAGCAAGTGTTCAGTATCATTACTTCACTTGCTATCGTCCTTAAGTTTCAAATCTGACATTCACTCACCTTCAAGGTAAAACCCTTAACTCTAACTGCTCATTCATCTACAGGTTCAACCCATTCACTTTTCGTCCTTAGAAAAACTCTCGTCTGTACCTTTATAAAGTGAGTCTTTTCTTTTCAAAACCTCTGGTCCTCAACCTTTTCAGTTTGACACCCAGCACCTTTCAAATCGACACTTAGTCCTTTTCAGGCTGCGATTCCCATCAATTTTCCGAGTCCAGGCCCCTAACTTTTGCTTCTTATATCTGATCCCGTGCTACTCTACTGACTCTTTTGAAGTACTGATTTGAAGGGAACAGAGAAATGGCGGCTCCGGATGTTCAATTTTCCAACTTGGAGATTAAAGACACTTCTGAAAACCCCAAACTCAATGGAAACATGAATGCTGAAGCGGCGGCTTTGGCCCGTGAAAAGGGTTGGGGTGAACCCCAACGCTATGATTACGCAGCTTATACTACCAATGGACAGCCTGGTGAGGAAGTGAACCCCGAGTATGAGGTCCCCGCATGGGCGTCCAATGCGGTGAAGTATGAGTGGAAAGACGAATATGGCGACATTGGCCCACGCAACGAAGAGCTTGAGCAAATGCTATTTCGTGATGAGTACATCAATCGCGCAGGCGATATGTTCCGAAGGTAAGTTACCTGCAGATTTTGAAGCCATGCCTTGACTAAAGTGAATTTTTCAGCTTGCGTGAAATCAAGGTCACCGCCGAGACCACTCATCAACCAGACCCGATAAAGAGTGTGCGTATTTGTGGCTAGATTTTCCCACAAGAAACTGACCTGGTCTTAGTTTGATGATGCCGGACTCCACCCGGTCTTGCTTCAGAACGTTAAGCTTTGTGGTTATGAAGTACCTACACCTGTCCAGGCCTACACCATTCCAGCAGTTCTGTCTGGATATGATTTGATATCTGTGGCCCAAACAGGTACGAGTGGTAGCGAGTCATTTTAAGTGTTTAAACTGTTTTAGCTTACTGTTACCGCTGTGGTTAGGTTCTGGCAAAACAGCTGCATTCTTGATTCCAGTTCTGTCCAAGTTGATGGGGAAAGCGAAAAAGCTTGCAGCCGCAAGGCCTGATCTTACCAACGGGTTCAACGAAAGTGTTGATTCAGTTCGTGCAGAGCCACTAGTACTGGTCGTTGCACCAACTCGCGAGTTGGCAACTCAGATCTTCGATGAAGCTCGTAGACTTTGCTACCGTTCCATGCTTCGTCCTTGCGTTATCTACGGTGGCGCACCTATTCGCGAACAACGCACTGATTTGCATAAAGGATGCGACATTCTTATTGGAACTCCAGGAAGAATAATAGATTTTATGGGGAAGCCCAATCTGTTGTCCCTCCACAGAGTTAAGTATACTATCATCGATGAGGCTGATGAAATGTTGCAATCTGACTGGGAGCGCGAATTCACCCAAATTATGTCTGGTGGAGGTAGGTGCTATACACTAATCTTGATGAGCCAACTGATCAAACACCGTTTCTAACTCTATTATCAGACGTTAATGAAGATGCGGACCATCGATACATGATGTTTTCTGCTACGTTCAATAAAGGGTGCCGTCAGATTGCACGTCGGTATCTTTCTGCTGACCATGTCCGTATTCGCATCGGCCGCGCTGGCAGTTCTCACCTGAACGTCACACAGCAAGTATGTATATACTCTTCCAGTATCTGGTGAATTACCTATCTAACAGCTACAAGGTTATCTTCACCGAAGACAACCAGAAAAAGAAGGCGCTTTATGATTTGATACTGTCAATGCCGCCGTCACGCACCCTAGTTTTCGTCAACAACAAACAACAGGCAGATCTGTTGGATGATTTCCTATTCAATAACGGTTTGCCGAGCACCTCGATCCATTCTGATCGCACTCAGCGCGAGCGTGAGGATGCTATGTATGTTTTAATGACTTCTTCCAAATATAACACCGCTAATCTGGCAACGATAGTCGTGCTTTTCGAACCGGTGTGTGCCCTATCATGGTTGCCACAGGTGTTTCTGCTCGTGGACTCGACATTAGGCACGTGATGCATGTTATCAACTTCGATTTGCCAAGCGTCGAACATGGTGGCATTGACGAGTATATCCACCGCATCGGTAAGCCACTTCTCATTGAGTGAAAATGCACATCTCCTAATATCTACTTAGGACGGACTGCCAGAATCGGAAACTCAGGTCTTGCGACTTCATTTTACAACGAAGATCGCAACTCTGCCATTGCACCCGACTTGGTCAAGGTTCTTCTCGAATGCACACAGCCCGTTCCGGATTTCCTTGAAGCGTACCTTCCGGAAGGTGGTGAAATTGAGTGGAATGACGATACCGATGGGGAAGGAGATGATGATGATGGGGCCGTCGCTGGTGATGCAGCCTGGGACGCCGGTAACGACGGATGGGATGCAGGTGCTGCGCCAGCTCCTGAACCGGAACAAGAAGCAAGCGACTGGAACGCGGGTGCCTCCAATGCAGCTTGGTAAATAACTGAATGCACTGAAGCCATCTGCTTTCTACAACGTGGTTACCAGGTCGAATAGGGTGTTATGCGCAAAGAATGGACCGGGAGAACAAAAATCTGGTGAGCTGTCGAGTCGCGGATCTTTGTTCAGTTTAGATTCGCGACATAGACTTGGTGGGCAGATGAGTTTCTCGATGACTTTTCTTTTGATAAGACGAAGATTGGTTTACTGCAAGAATGAAAGGAGATACGGAGGCTTTGGCACGATGGTTCAACCAAGATATCAATCAACTGCTCTGAAAACATCTAGGTAGTCTAGTTTAACCAAATGAAAATTACTGGTGACTGTTCCGATCTTATGCCACTTGAAAATGTCGTACATCTCGGGGTCGGTCAATCTCATTGATTTTTAGGTGATATGCATCAATTCCAAATCCGGTCAGAGCCTGTTCATTTTTGTACGTTATTATGATATGTATGCACCATGGGCCCTCTTAATGTCCTCCAACTTCCTCCTTGCCCAATCCTCTCTCTTTTGAAAAGCCGAATTAAACAGCCTCGGCAGCACTCGGAATGAATTGGCGTGGGATTCATCAAACTCAAGCTCCGCGTCGTTTATATTCCTGGCACGAACAAGAGAAACCGTTTGTTCCAGCAGACCTGTCCCGATGCCCTTTCGGCGGTACCGGCGCGTTACGGTCCAGGCACGCACCAGCACCGGCTGCTTTCCTTGTGTTTTGGATTTCGAAGAGGAAGATTCTGCGCATGGTATCCTGAGAAGGATTGTTCCAATTATTTCATCGCCGTATTTGGTAACGAGGAAGACATCGTCAAGCCTGGACTTGGCCGATGTACAGGAGGGTGTGGTCCCGCTTTCCAACCATTTCCAGGTCCCAACACGTGCTGCATCCTCTAGGTATTCGCTAGTTATCCATTGTACGAGAACCAGTAGAATCATTATGCATCCTGCGCCGGTGGTGCCAAAAAAGGCCAAATCGCCCAGTGATTTCCCATGGTATTGATATTTTCCGGCAAGCGATATTAGAAGAACCAGTGCAGCAACGCAGAGTGGGTGCGATATCAGCGATTTTGCGGCAATTTGACGTTGCTGAGCCACGCTATCAGCGATGAGACGGAGGGCGGATATCTTGTCGTCTTCTGACTCTGCGACATATGTAACAAGCTCGGGGGTATTGCCCAGGGTATCACTCTGGCAAGAGGTTGCAGACATTTCCGCTGAGCCAAAATGTCAAGAGGAAAAGAAAGCAAAGGTTTTTTAGGCCGAAGAAGTTAGAGAAGTAAGATGTCTTTAGCTCTGCAGATAAATAGGCACTCGAACTGGAAGCACCAAGCGCACCGCTAACTATTGCTTTTCCCAAAGGCACATGCATTGCAACGCATCTTCGCTTAAAGAACATGTCGCACTCGCAACTTACTTACCACAAACGTGCTCACTTGCCGGTTCTGGCAGAGACGGAACCCGTCAAGCATTTGCCAACAACAAGCTGTGGTTGGCGCCAAGCAATCGCCGGACGGGCAGCCAGCCAATCACGGTGCCCACGTGCGCTGGTGACACCCAGCCAGTGGAACGGACAGCGGGTCTTGGCATCAAGGCCAATCAGAGATCAAGCTTCCACCAAGCACGTCCAAGACAGGAGAGCCCGCTGGGAACGTGCTTGGCTCGAGTCTTGGGATAGGAAAGGAACTGCACGCTTCGGGCAACGCAAGGAAAATGCCGCAATGGCTGATTCGACGGCGAAGAGTGTGCCTCGTCCGCCTCGTGGGCCTGAGGGTGGGAAAAGGCAAGGTCCAGCAGAGCCAGGGAATCGAGACCAGGGTGCAACGGGGAAAAAACAATTGCATGGAGCATTCCCGTCTCGTTCATCACGCGAAATATTCGCTGAGTTCGGGTATTACAGGGAGGAGCCTTGCCACTCGCTTGTCGTTTTTCTATATAAGATCTCAAAATTCCCAATGCTTGAGCGTCTATCCCTCCCCGTTCAACCGGCTCGTTCTTCATCTGTCCCTGCAAATTCCTGCCATTCTTTGTTAGCTCCTGGTGTGCTTGATATCGCTGTCAAGCCCTACCTTCAGCGCGGAGGGCACACACACATACCACAATGGCGACACACACTGCTGGAGGGAACTCCGCTTTCAGGAATTTTCACAACCAATTCGCCCATATCGACGACTCAAACGAACGCCGCCGGCTTGCCCTTGCGGAAATAGACAAAGCACCCTTTGGTTGGTACCATGTTCGTGCCGTCGTTGTCGCAGGAATCGGTTTCTTCACCGATGCCTATGACATCTTCGCCATCAACCTGGCAAGTGCCATGTTGGGTGTTGTCTTCTGGCTCGATGCCAAGGAGAAACCAGGAAAGATCCCATCGAGTGCTGATACCGCTATCAAAGTCGCTACCTCCGGTGGAACAGTGATCGGCCAGGTTGCTTTTGGATGGCTTGCCGATGTGGTTGGCAGGAAAAAAATGTATGGTCTTGAGTTAATGATCATCATCTTCGCAACCCTCGCTCAAGCATTATCGTCCGATTCCCCTGGCATATCCATTGTCGGTCTTTTGATCTTTTGGCGCGTGATCATGGGGATCGGAATTGGAGGTGATTATCCTCTTTCGTCCATTATAACTTCGGAGTAAGTTCCTCCCATCAGGTCCTAATCGGTCTATGCTCTCCGATTGGCCTGCTAATCGCCGTCTGTGCTAGGTTTGCAACTACCAAATGGCGAGGTGCCATGATGGGTGCAGTTTTCGCCATGCAAGGGATCGGACAATTTGCTGCAGCCCTGATCGCTTTGATTCTCACGGCTGGCTTCAAAGGATCGCTACAAGCAGCAGCAAATGAGAGTCAATGTTCTGGTGCCTGTCAAGTCGCCGTTGACAAAATGTGGCGCGTAGTCATCGGATTCGGTGCTGTTCCGGGCTGCATTGCTCTTTACTATCGCCTGACAATCCCCGAAACGCCACGATACACCTTCGATGTGCAACGAAACGTCGCCAAAGCCTCTGAAGATGCTAAGGCCTATATTCAAGGTAGACCGGGAGGAGACCCCGATGAAATTCAACGTATCGCCACTTTGGAACAGACCCAAAATAAATATGAAGTGCCTAAAGCGAGCTGGGCCGACTGCTGGGGCCATTATAAACAATGGAAACATGGCAAGGTCCTTTTGGGGACTGCAGCTTCTTGGTTCTTCCTCGATGTCGGTAAGTATAAAACAAACCGGTCCACTTGGCCCAGAAGCTTATAGCTGACATGGTATATTTAGCCTTTTATGGACTCGGTTTGAATAACTCGATCATTCTTTCTGCGA
Source organism: Amauroascus niger (assembly GCA_001430945.1). Lineage (NCBI taxonomy): Eukaryota > Fungi > Ascomycota > Eurotiomycetes > Onygenales > Onygenaceae > Amauroascus > Amauroascus niger. The sequence goes on from LJPK01000269.1 coordinate 22,072, forward strand.
TCGGTTATACTGGTGGAAAAAACATGTACGAAATCTTGTTCAACACTGCCGTTGGCAATTTGATCTTGATCTGTGCCGGCGCCATCCCCGGGTATTGGGTCACCGTTGCTACCGTTGACACTATTGGCCGAAAACCGATCCAGATTATGGGCTTTACAATGCTCACAATCCTTTTCGTTATCATTGGCTTCGCTTATGACAAATTACTCCATTCTCACAACGGCCTCTTGGGCTTATATATCCTCGCCCAATTCTTCTTCAATTTTGGCCCCAACGCCACAACATTCATCGTTCCCGGCGAATGCTTTCCAACCAGGTACAGATCCACGTCCCACGGCCTCAGCGCTGCTTCAGGCAAAGTTGGTGCTATCATCGCGCAATGCGTATTTGGCCCTCTTGTCTCCCGGGGTGCGAAACCAGGTTCATCCGAAAAACCTTGGCTGAAGCATGTCATGCAAATTTTCGCCTTGTTCATGCTTTGCGGATTGCTCACCTCTTTCCTTATACCTGAGACTAAGAGGAAGACCTTGGAAGAGCTGGCTGGCGAAGTCCCTGGAACATCCAACTATGACCCTGTAATGGCGGGTCACGAAAGAAGAGATGAACGGCAGGTGGAAAAGAATGTCAAAGAATCGGACTCCGGATCCCCTGAAAGACAACCATTTGAAAAGCATACGACAATTGTTTGATACCCCTGCATTTATTTCCTTGAGAAAGTTGCGCGATATTTGTTTGACTTGCTTTAATTTGTCGATGGCGCATTTCAACACACAAAATAGTGATCTATGTGAGACTTCTAGCGCTTTAAGCCTTCCGCTCAATTTATGTGTTATAACTCGACTCCTATCTATGTCGTTTAGAGATTAATATTGATAAATTCTCTTCCTATTAAGACGCGTACCTTTCTTGAAGCAATGTGTAGACATCCCCTACGTTTCCTTGTTGAATGCCGACAGAGTTTGAGAACCGCAATTGGCGTGGAGCAAACTTGAGGCTCGGTTGAGACGCACACTTATCAGAATGGACAAGGCATTTCATTTTGAGCCAAGGGATTCCATGAGAACTGAATAACATCCGCTTCTAACCCAGAGACGATCATCACCCATCAGGTTGCCTGGCGAAAGGGCCAAAGGGCGACGTTGGAGTTGGGTTGTGTCAAGCCACATTTCCAACCCGTGCTAAACTGTTTCGGGGCGGAAGCGCCACACATCATTATCAGGGGCTGAGCAACTGCACATTTCCAAAGTGTTGATTTTTGTAACCATGTAAATGACTCCTCTCAGAATACATTCCATGGACGGTGGGGATGCACTCAAACCTGGCACTTCGATAGTTATATCAGGTCGAAGGCAAAATCGAGCCACTATGCCATCTGGCCAAAGGAGAAGATCCTATATACCTGGAATACCTAGTTAAAATGTTGTCTCAACCCCCTTGACCAACCGGTCTGAAGGAAACAGCACCCTAGGGAGCCATTGCCTATTGATCCTCCGGACTTGCTTTTTGTATTTCGGGATGGTCCATACCTTCTGTCTTCTGTACTTTCGGACAAAATAAACCCAACGATGGTTTATTTCGGAGTGTCTCTTTTCTTCCTTCTTAACTCTCTTTTCTCTTCATCGCGGAGACATCGTTCGACACAGTGATTCTCCCATTCATCCCATCCATCGCATCTCTATCAAGCATATTACCTGGTATATCGATACCTTTTCGGTTCAAGATGTCCTCAAAGTGCCTGGCAACCGTTTGTCGGGCTATAGCACTATGTCTTACACTCTTGAATATCCATGCTCTTGCAGTGCCAATGCGGCCAGTTGTGGAGCCTCTTATTATTGATACCTTTCATATTCCAGGATCCAATAACCTTGGAGGGTGGGCTGGTCCAGATGAGGGCATGCCGGCCGAATATGGGCCCGGACATGTACTCCTTTCTCCAACAGGCCCTGATATGAACTTCCACACCAAGGTCGGACCCACATGTTCTGATCTGAGGAAGTATACGGATGGGTACCTCCATATAGTTTTCTCCGGAGCAACTAAATTTACGGTTTCCCTTACCCAGCATAACGAAGGGTGCGATGCAATGAAATCTCCTTACCCCGAAACATGGGACTCCGTGGAAGCCGCACGTTACTCCACCGGCCAGGATATCTATATTCCGCTTAGTCACTTCAATATCGATCTCTCCCGGGTAAATTCTGTTGCGTTTAACGGCTTCTATACCAAAGAATCGATGGCCCTATATAAAGTGGAAATCACGACTGTTCTTCCCGAGGGCTTGTATATCCCACCGAAGCTCCCAACTGGTATCCTGGCCTTCAAATGCAAGCGACCCAACTCGTTTGCTTTTGGAATCGATGATGGCCGTCCGGAGTTTGCACGAGAAGTGATGCAAATTATAGACGAAGAGAACATCAAGGTAACGTTCTTCACGGTCGGAAATGGACTGCTTGATCCAACTTCGAATTTCACACCAATGTACCATGATATGTTGTGGCGAGGTCACCAGGTGGCTCTGCACACCTATTCTCATCCAGCGTGAGTAGTCTTTCCAGCCAATCTCTGGTTTATTCTAATGTCCACGTAGATTGGAGGGACTCTCCACAATTGAAGAAATTGATTTCGAGATAACCGAAAACATTAGGGTTATGAAGCAACAGTTGGGAATTGAGAGTAAGTTCACCCAGCTACTACAATCCTTCTCGATCACTGCTCTTCGATAAACTCATCAGAGTTCGATAGGCCAATATTTCCGACCTCCATTCGGTATAATCGGCGCGAGAAGCAGACAGCGACTTGCCGCACTCATCCCAAACCTGTACATCATTAACTGGAGCGTTGACATTGAAGATTGGCTCTGGGCACATTCGTCAACGCCCGAGAAGCAATACGAGGCTTTCAAGCGGGATCTTGAAAAAGGGGGGGATATTGCTGTCATGCACTTCTTGCATCGTTCGACAGTGGATTATTTCAGAGATGTTTTCCGGCTTGTGAAGGCTAGCGGCAGACGGATCATGAGGGTGGATCAATGTATGGAGGACCCGAACGCCCCTCCATTGGACGATTAATAGAAGAATCGTTTTGCCTTGATTTGTTTTGGCGGAAGTGTTTACCAGCCCTTGTTTTGGCTGGTGTCTGAAGGCTTTGTGTATTTCTTTACTCAAACAGACTTGTAGGTCTTTATTCATAAAACCATAACAAAAATGATGTCTCACCAAAAGCTTCCATGGAAAGCCTATAATGTGGTGTGTATATGTATGATGTCCACGATTGACATAATGGAGAGAAGCCTGATATAACATATCCAACTCGACGCCCACAAAGGTTTTAGTCTATTGTCAAATATACATATATAGAGGCCCAAACCGGATAGAGGTGTCTTTCAAATTCTCTATGTGTAGTGAATCAATGTTTCTCTGTGGATTTCGCTCTTTCAATCATTACTGTATGCATCTTCTTCAACTCCGGAATAATCCGACTCTCAATCTCTATCTCTTTCTGGGAATGCTCATCTGTTAGTGCTGCTGCCGCCGATGATGCACCGTGTTCAAGCCTAGCACTCATACCCGGCAATGCACCGCTCACACTTCTCCTCGGCCTTGGAATCCGAATCCACCGCTCCTGAAAAGCTCCGTCAGGTTTTCGGCTTACGAATACTACTTCCCATTTTCGGTTAGTAAGTAGATTGCCGATGACGAGGTGGTGAGAATATCGCTGTAGGGCTTGCTCGGATTTCAGGACCAGCAGTGCTGGGTCGGTTTCGAGTTTGAAGCTGACGATCATGGAGCCCACGGGTGCCCAGCCGTTGACGAGGCGGTAGAGGAATTTTGGGACGGGGTCGAGATCAACGACTAACTTCTTTCCGTTCTTTGGGGGGCTAGGGTCATTGAAGCCGGTATAAATGTTGTCTGGTAGGATGGCGGATGTGCTTTCGGAGGTTGGGTGTGCTGCTGTGTCGGGCTTGGTTGGTTGTGGGTTGGTGAGTGGGAGTTCATTGGATTGAATTTTGTGCTCAGCCATTCGGTCGCGGGGAATGAAGAAATCGGACACGGCTGCGGCGAGGTAGAACAGAGCATTGGCGCCAAGGGGTTGCATGAGATTTGCTAATGCGCGCAGTTCGTAGAGGTATTCGGTTACGGTCGTAAATGGTAATAGTAAAAGGAGGTTATTTTCTTTTGCGTATCGGTATTGTCGGAGGACCTTGCGCATCTCATCCTGGTATTCGGTCCGAACAACAATGGGGCCGTGTTCGGTGTTCTTCTCGCCAATTGTGGAAGAGAGCGTTGAAGATGCGGGCTGGGAAGGGGCTTCGTCCATGAAATCAAGGAAGCAATTGGTCGAATGGCTGTAATGTCGCGAATATGGAAGCAAACTGAACTGGCGATGAAGGAAAATCACTGCATAACCCTCCTGTAAGAAGTACTCTGCCGAAGTAGCGCCACGGGTTCCTGCAGAAAAATTGTCTATGAACCTGACCGTTTGCGTCTCAAGCGGCACCGTGGTGCCTCCAGATGTAACCAGCACTACTCGTCGGTTGGCTTCCACATGTTTGTTTATGAATGCCCGCGCAATTGCAATGTGCGTTTGAAGGTGGACAGGCGGCGGATTCGTCTTGAAATAGTGAGATTCCATTTCGCCAGGGCTCAGATTTTCTGCAGGAACGGTTGTAGCGGCCATCGTGAGGGAATTGCAAAGTTAAATTCGGGGACAACTGGCTTTACGAATCTGATCCGCTTAGCGATAGTAAGGACAAGAAACCGAACGACCGAAAGGAACGGTGCGATTTCCAAATCAAATGGATTCGTTGCAATCTCAACGATCGACGCAGCGTTTTGTAGAAGGGAGAAAAACTCGAAACAGACTCGAGAATCGCTTTGTCTGAGGTTCGGTCCGGGTCAAAAGGGCGACGACTGAACGCGAGGCTGATCGCTAACTAGCGGTACTAGATACTACTTTGTACATTCTATCATTGGCGGGGCAGGCATAATCTAGGCCGAAGGTCGGTGTTGAGAAGGTGTGCCGGAGACGTTGGCCGGGTGTAGGAGAACAAATACCCACCAACAGGCTCCAGTAGAGCAAACGCACGTAGACTGCAGAAGTAGAATGTCTTTTCGAGTCTCAATTTCGAACGACTTTGAAAATGCGGTTGGAAAAACAGTGGCCGGAGCTCGGTTTTTGGCCTCGGAGTTCCTTATGCGGGGTTGCGTCATGTCGATGAGTAATCCACGTCAGCCGGAGTCCGGTGGAAAGTAGATCCGGCGCAGCTATTGGAAGTTCCGAACCAATCACAGCTGGTCAGAGATACCTGCTACGCAACGCTTGGCTGAGTGTACTCATCCTGCTTGCAACGCCGCCATTCTGCATATTGCTGAGGAGCGCCTCTTCCAGAGCTGATTGAGTCACGCTGGCGTCTACAAATATCACAGAAAGGTTAGCATGTAACTTCTTGAGACGAACTACACGTCTCATCGCTCTATATATGTTCGGCATCTACGTACCATCTAGGTCACTGAAGCTACTGCCCATGCTAGTTGTGGTGTCGCTGCGTTTAACTTGATCACGCGGGCTCAACCGTGCCAATTCTACTGGTCGTCGTGGACTAAGAGCACCAAGACGGTGCTGTTTTCGTTGTCCCTCGTATCCAGATGAAACAGACCCCATTCCTGAACTGGTAGTACTAGTAGATGCTGTTGTAGCTTCTTTTTGCAATGGCGCTCGCGTCAGATGGCTTCTCTCAGGTTCCTGGCGAAGGGTGGCACCTGGGTCATTTTCCGTTGTGTGGATGGGCTGCTTGCCGGCGTTCTTGAATGGTAAAAAGGCTGGAGAGTCTTCTTCGTCTTCGTCCTCATCGGGTTCAGGATTGCGAGCCCTATGCAGGGAGAATTTGCCGAACCGTTTAAACGGTAGATTGGGTCTGTCCGGGGTATCTGAGTCTGATTCGGAAGACGAGGACGATCGTGGTCCAGGGCTTTCGATTACAGGAGAGCCTAGCGGTGAGTTTGGGTTGTGAGAATTATAATCAGTGGCAACATGAGTCTGATCACTTGTTTCCCTTCCTTGAAGCGTGGGCGACGCGACAATTTTAGAAGAGAGTGCCCGGACAGCAGCAACTTGACTAGGAGGAATGGTAGACGAGGGCGCACGAGAGTGAGGCGCTAAGTTCAGTTAGTCTGTTGGACCACATGATCTGCGTACTGAAGTTTACTAACCATGAGCTTTGACTGGTGTGGGTGGATTGCTTGTATCGGGCCGCGAGGTATGACCCTCACGCTGCTGGCTCGAGAACCTAGACGGGACCGGGGAGCCTGGAAACGATCAACTTTCGTAAATTCTCGTCCAAGCGCCTTTTCAACGTACCACCACTATGCCCTCTATTCAGCGCATGTCCACCGGGAGCAGCGCTTCCCGAAGCAGATACCAGTGTTGGAGATGGGGAAAGGGGTTGCTGGTGCCCAGCTCTCAACATTTCCGCTCGGACTTGTGCCAGCCTGTGGCCGTACAGCCAGGCCGCTTGCTGAAGAAGAAACGGCAACGTGACATCGAGTTGAGAAGCGCTTGTTGTAGGTCAGCGGAAGCTAGCACCTTTGCGTAAGGTAGGGATAGTTAGGCATTACAGTGCGTTCCCTAAAAGTTTGCGAGTCAGTAAAGTAGTCAGCTCTAGCGGAATCGAGGAAGGTGTAAGGAGCTTACAGTCTACAGGGTTTGACGGCTGTAAAAGCACCTCCCACAGCACGCGGTCTTTAGCAGCAGTCCACTCAGGCTGTAGATGTTAGGATCATTCAATTTCACGCCCGCAACACAAGCTTGGTATTCGTGCACGACCGGGCCTTACCGGAGGTGGATCAACAAAGTCTCCTCGCGGGAAAGGGAGCCGAACAATAACAGTAAACCGAGGGTCCATAGTTAACTAGTCAGTTGTAAACTCCTGGAGTCGCAAGCTGTTCATTAGTACCATGGCCCTATCATTTAGTTCCGCTCCGCTGCTCCCTGGTTTCTCGAAGCTCCCACTCGTATGTTGAGGTAGTTGCTTAGGTAGAAAGCTTCATGACGCCACGCAAGTTAACTTTCAAGCTAAGAACTAATAAGGTTAGTCATGTTGACGAGGAACATTTGACTAAGATGATCACATGACTTGCCCTATTTAAGGTTCCATCAAACGTCAACTGTCAAACTATCATCATTCATTCCACCTTCCAGTTCAGTGCCACGCCTTCTTATGCGATAGACAAGATGTGGTAGTTACTCAAGAGTGAACATCTCACAACATGACTAGAGGCCTATGTCTAGACATACAAACTTCTTTGAGTCTTTCCCTTAACTAGTTACCAACACAAGAGCAACATTGATTGCTAACTTAGTTACCTGCCCATTTGAGTGCTAGCGCGTTTGCTTTTCCTTCTCGGCGTTGGATTGGGCGAGGATGTGTTTGACAGCGATGATCACAATATGAACAACAATTCAAGAAGAGAGATGGTGTCTAGGAGTATTGTAGTCAACTAATTCACACTCTTTGGTCTTTCTGGTCTCATCGCACTGGGATTTTGAACGCTGGCTGCATGTGCTGCATTGATCAAGTTGATTATGGGAGTTGCTATAAATAGTGTCAACAACGGTGTATGATGTTTGCAGCTGATCATTCAAATCAAATCTCAAATCTTGGGGGGTCGCTAACGTCCAAGTTTCTCGTAGGCCCCAACCCCAATAAACACCTAGTATTCTGGCCAATTGAGGTCCCATTTTTCCTCTTTTTCCTATGTCTTCCCGAAAAAACTGTCGCGATTACGACCTTGCCGACGGCGTATTATTAACGTTCTCGTCTGAAGAACGTCTCCGAGTCAAACCGCGCCCTAACCATTTGCCGATACCTATGGTGGCTGATGGCTTTAACAAGGCCATCATCCTCTGAGTTTCAAGACAGGGTCCATTTTTCCCAGATTTCCCCGGCAGATGAGAAAGAATACTGCGAGACTGTCTTGCTTTTAACCGAAGGGCAATCAGAAGATGACGTCGAAAGCCGGCTTCTCGATGATGCGATGGCGCTTGGCCTGCCAGCCGGGAACAGCGGTCCTTTGTTAAACCCTCATCCCGGCGACACGACTCCTGACGAAGACGATGCGAATTCGATTCCGAGTCAATATGCATCTCCCATTACGGCAGCGCCGTCTCCGAGCCGTCTCCCATCTTCCTTCTCCATGTCATGGTCTTTGAAGGAACGCATCTCAAGCAGCCGGCACTCTATTGCTTCGTTGTCTACGTGCCCCACCGCATATAGCATCAACGAATCAGAGCCAAGGCGATCGATCACCGAGTACCGTCCTGCAAGACATTCTCTCAACCTGGAAGGGATAGATAAGGGGTTTAAACTTGGCTTAAAACACGCAATCTCTCGAATCCCAAGCCTCCGGAGACGAAAGGGTTCTTCACTCTTCGCTCCCTCGTCAGTCACGCGGTCCGAGTTTGGCTCGATCCAGTCCAATGATGTCGATGACATTGAGCAAGAAAAGAGCATGGATATCAGCACGACTGACTCTCTAGCAAGCAGAGCCACTCTTGGGTCAATAGACGAAGAATCCTTGATAAGAAGTTTAGCTTCCCCGGAGTTAAAGGGCATGCGGGCAAAACACGAAAGTCAGATGCAAAGATATTTAGTATTTCGGAAGCGGTTTTTGGAATCCGTTTCGCGTAATCACTGTCGCATCTTGCAAGAAAGGAAAAGACAGCACCTCAAGGCCGTTGAGGTTCTAACTGAGCAGGTACTTTGAAATTTCCATTGGTACACATTGAAAAGGTTTTCATGGCTAACGTCCAGGTAGAACACCCAGAAAGCTGTTCGCTTAGAAGAGAACGACCTTATGACAGAACTTGCTTTGATTGAAGAGTTCAAGCGCGAGAAGCAAGCCTTGCAGAACCGCATACGTCACATGGAAGCTTATTTCGAACCCCAGACATCCCCGGAGAACCACAGCGGAGAAGCACTGCACCCGCCACGGAGGTATGGAAAAGAGTATAGAGTTCGGCTTCGACAAAAGCAACATGAACTTGCGACCATCGACTCCCTCCACGAATCCAAGATCAAAGTTCTCAGGGATACGCAGACTAAACAGTACGAAACCACTTTGCAGAAGTGGGAACAAGATCTTCATCTTGTGGAGGGAGCCAATGAGCGCACGATTCGCAATCTGGAAACTTGCTTCCGTGAAGAATATAATGCCGCTATCTCATGGTTAGAAACCAAACGAGCCCGGCTGCAAGCCAGATGGGTTCTTGAAGAAAGCATTATTCGGAAGAAGCATGAACTCCAAACCCATCAATCTTATGGGCCTCTCCCAGAATTGCTGTTTGGTGATTATCCCGATGACATCAATGTTTCAGAGGAAAACCACAATTGTCTGCAGTCTGCTGTTCTTTTAAACAAAACGTGAGCGATGCTGGGGTTCCTAATTGCCCATGGAAAGCTTGAATTCCTTTTTGCCCTGGTGGAGCATTATCGGCGTTTTCATTATCCCCATATATTTGTGGAAACTTTCCCCCGTCTTTCTTCAAGACGAGCTCTTGTCACCTTGATGCGACTCCTCTACATTTGATCAGGGAGCTACTTGCTTGCACATACTTGACTCGCGAATACCCGCCTTTTTGGGCACGCCTTTGTAGATTATGCTTCTTTCCGTGGACATATTTCTCATTTCCGAGATTTACTTCTTTACACATATACCCCCAGTTGATTGTCATTTTGTACAAGATTTTGCTCGTGTAAACTTCTTCCAGCGAATACTATATTAATATATTAATTTTTGCCGCCTCAAGATATCAGATATCAACTCAAGGCGCGCTTGGTAGAATTACGCGTTGACAAAGCTGAAAACGATATCTTGCCAACTGGCAAGCGGCGCGGTTTGCAATTCGCTTTCGAAACAGGCATATCCATTTTGGGATAACTAGGCCTGGATCGAGATAATCCATGCGTGAATGCGTGCTATATGACCATCAACGAACTTCATTTCCACGTTCTGAGCCTGACAACCGAACCCCAAGCGTTGGCCTAGCCAGACAATGTGTAATCTACCCAGCATGTTGTGTAACCTGTTGCAGTCTGGATGAGCCCCGCAGCAAAGATTTGCCTGGAGCGTACAGGCCATATGAATGGAACAGTAATGTACGACGAATCTCCTGACGATTATCTGTGTACCGTTTCCCCATCGACACCCTGCAAGGATCGACGAGTCAGGTACAGGCCATAAAGTAAGTTGAAGGGTTAAACTTGGCAAGCATCATTTCCGACAGCCGTACAGCGCAAAAACCATTGGAATGAAGGCAAAGTCTTGCTCCCTATCGAACTTGGAAGGTTATGCTTTTCAAGGTAAAAGCAGCGCCATCGAGTCCTTATTCCCCGCGGATAATCAGCAACTCTCGATTCGAGACACATACGGAGTAGACAAATTCCTCACTGCAGGAACGTAATACGAGTTTCAAATTTCGGCGGAAGTAACTCTACCGGCGGGAGGACCCACGCGCGGCCAGTCCGTGTATTCTGGCCCACACTCCAAGAACATGAGCAGTTGCAAATAGAAATTGCTGTTCTTGACCACCGATATTATGGCCATCAAAGTACTGGCGCTGAACCCAGAGAGCTGGTTGTTTTTGCAGGACGGCATACCATGCTTCTGATACTCTGAATATCAGTAATAGATCCTATTCAGCTCAGAACAATTTCTAGGAATAGTCATTGATTCCGAACTATTTGGATAATTTTACGTGACATAACAAGTCTTCACGGGAGAGGGCCATTGTAACCAAGAATTTTGGGCGAAATGACCGGAGTGGGTGGTGCTAGGATGGTGCAGAAGAAAAAAGAGTATAGGCAGCCGGATGGCCTCATGGCTACTGACAAAAGCAATAACCAGGGGAAAAGATCCGGCTCTCGAGTAGCACGTACGGAAGCAAAAGGATGCAAAGAGGCCATGCCGCTCACACCCAAGTGAACCTACACTCCGGGAGTTTGTCGACGGCATTGACCAGGTCACTTGGGGCTGGAAAGCGGATTTATCCCAGTTATGAAGTGGCAGCTGCATCCAAAATTGGGCTGGCTGTCGGCACCATTGCCATCATTCAGACTTAGCCGAAGTGAACAAGGCACTGGTATCTGTCGACCCGCCGGAGAATCACACATTGGGGTTATAACGAAGGCAAATAATTGATATGCAAAAATCATCTCAACCAAGACGCGAAATTTCCTTGTTTTGCTCTCGGTTTCGTACGTAGAAAGGGTGAATACGACGTGTTCTTGTCCATATTGAAGCGCTTTAAAGGACCAAAATCGGGGTTGGAGGAAGAAGGACGATCGGACGAACCCGCGATGGATATTTCAACCCCTTCATTCAACCCAGAGGCGATCCATGAACCATTGGCTCGTATATGTATAATACGAAGGCCTTATACCGCATGAACTGTGATGGATTTATCCCAGTTCTCAAATTGTGTACCTAATCCAACTTTTCGACTCGGCGCGTATCCATCTTCTGTGTAGCAGGGATTTTGGCCCTGGATGGATCAGTTGGATTTAAAATTCTGTAAGCGAGGGCCCGGTGTTTTATCAAATGGTCCGCATTCTCGGGGTCATTTTCCCTATTGGAGCCGTTCAAAGGTGAGAGAAATCAAGCAGAACTTCCACGGTAAGGGGCCTCCTTGCACGGTGGCACGAAATTCTTTGGTGGACATGGTTCTACATCGCCCTCAGGATTTCTCTGTGGCGTTGAGCGACGACAACAGGGCTGAAATGCAACCCTTGAAAACGGGTGTTTGTTCTTGGTTGGCAGACGGGACAAAACACAAGCTCAGGAGTCGAAATAAGGTAACGCCAATCACCAGAATAAAGTTATCGCTAGCCCCGGCGCTAGGCCAGAACCGACTTGGAAGCCTGGGCAGGAACACCCTTGACATTGAGCCGATGCTGTGTACATGTTTTGCGGTTTAAAACTTGATGAATTCCCTCTACTGGGTTTATCAGACTCAATCCCGGGCTAATTGTGATGGGGTAGAAAGCTGGCACAATGAGATCAGCGTGCATGGAGAATGTCGGATGCAAGAGATACAATTCTCCAAGTCGTCTGAAGTTGTCGATCATTTCCTCAAGAATGCACAGAGCAGTTCTGGGGCCAGTGGACGGTGGGCGAGAAGGTGAGCGCTTCCAAAAAAGGAGACATGCCCGGTCTCTTGTAAAAAAGATAAATATCGGCTTGGATCCTTCTCCATTTTCGAGAACTTCTCATCTTTCAAACCCGCAAGCAACTCGATAGTTGAAAAAGACATCTAGACAGTAAGCATTGCACCCTGAGATTTTGTCCCAAACGTATCACTAACGCAGAAAACAAGATCCTGCCAAATCGTCTTAACGCAAAAAACATATTGGAACCAAACCGAACAACACTCAAAAGTTCCTTGTATGTGCCTTGCGATTCCACCCACAACATCAGCAGTTAACCCGGATAGAATACCAAAATGAAGCTCGCCGGATACCTTTGCGTCCTCCTCGGTGCAGTATACGTCGCTGCTGCTCCCCTTGCCGAGGCCGACGGCGCCAACCCTCCAGGTAAAAGCCGAGAATTTTGCAAGCAGAAATGCAAGGACGATCACAAGGAAATGGTGGAGTATTGCGGAACTCTTACGGTTGGGAAAAAGTCCTGCCTTAGATTGTCCGAACTAGCGGGTTCCCCAGAAGGCCAGGAGCAGTGTATCTATTACTGCATGCGTCTCGGTTAAGTGCTGGATATGGTAGACCACTGCAATATGTTTGGTATATGTCTGGATGGGGTGTCAAAACGGTTTTTACTTTAAATGATTAGCTACCTCTTGTTCATCTAAGTCAGGTTATGAAAATGACAAAAATCAAAACTTACAGTTCTTGTACCCATGAGCACGATATCCCAGTGGATTTTGGTCAGTATTTTTTAGCGATATGGCATAACGCGGAGCTATGTTTGATTTATCGTAATACCCGCCAAAAGCCGAGCGCAAGTAGTAGGGCGGAAGAAGATGGGTTGAGGAAATGCATGGGGACGATAACCAGGTTATAACCTCCCATGTACGAGCAAAATTGTTCGCCGCACAGAAGTAGTTGTATGTGCTCCTAAAAAGGAAATTGCTCCTTTTCACCTGAGGTCCACTAGACAGACACCGGTCACCGTCGAAATAATCCGCCTAGTTTCACCATTTGGGTATTGAATAAAGTGCAATCGCCTCTCTAGCCCCTTCTTCTTCTTTTTCTTCTTCTTCTTCTAAACGCTCATACTCGCATTAAGCATTGTCCGAATCACAGTCTCAATCCTGCGATCACCTTGTAAGAACAAACTTTCTGCTGCCCTGTCACGCCCTGCATCCCCGGTAATCACGGCGCGCTCGACAATTCCTCGATCAGACAGCTGAATCCGCCCTACCCGCCCATCATGCCATTCGAAACGGACGTACCGGCTTTCAATTGACGTCGAGCTTACAGACGATATTCCGAGCCTCACGCCTGGGGAATCTCTACCTCTAGCTTCGCCAATATCTAGCTCCTCTTGAAGCCATGAAACAGCATCCCTCCGTAATTGCCACGCAACCAGTTCCCGTCGGACCTCGCGTACAAACTTCTTTAAATCTTGTTTGCCAGCTTTTGTCGCCTTCAGTTCTTCCGGCTTTTCAGTATTGACTTGTGGAACAGGAAGATATTTTGATTTCAGCTGATCTAATGGTATGAACGCGGGTATTGTGTGCCTATAAACTAGTAAAAGCTTTTGGTCCTCGCGGACACGTTGAAGCAAGAGATAATACGGTTCGGAATATCGGCCGCCTCGCATGCATAGGTCAATCCGTATACCTAGAAGATTTTGTGGCTGTGGATGCGGAGAGGGATCTCTGAAAGGGAAAGAAGTGGTAGAAAACACCGCCCGGTGGTAGTTGGACAGTGCGTGTTTCTGAGTGTCCAAAACAATAGGCATGAGGCTCGGATCGGAATCAGACACAGCTTGTCGTCCTAGAGCATTTTGAACAGCATTGCTAGAAAGCAGACTAGCCGATAAAACGCGTCTGCGTTTTGTCAGACTTCGGACTAAAGAATCACAGGTCAGAAAAGACACAACAATCGTAGAGACGCGTCGCGAGTACAAACTTTCAGAATGTATTTGCGATATTTCCTCATCGAGAGCAAGCGATGGATCAGACTCTGACAGCGACGACTGGTCCATTTTGGCTGGCTGGAGAAGTGGTGGTGCATTCGAGTCTAACAGAGAGGTTGAGCGTGAATCCTCCTTGGAACAGAAGCTGTGGAAGTTATTAATAGAAACGGAGAAATTCACCCTAGTTAATTAAGGTTCAGGGGTGATGTCACATGACCGGGGCTTTTTTGCAACGCAGCTTCGTATCAAAATGCACAAAACAGCCCAAAGCACCCTGAAGGAAAACCGCACTGGTGGTTTAACATTGCATCTTGATCGAGAACCAAATGTGTCCCAGGTAACAAAACTCAAATGAACGGATGAATGGGATAATGCCTCTTTTTCTGTTCGTCAACAACTGAATTTATCTCGGAAGCTTCGCAGAAAGCCTTAGTCAGCTCAACGACCCCACAAGCCTAGAAGAGAGCTGGAAAACGCCTTTTTCTGTCTCGTAAGGCCAGGTTGCCTTTCGGGCCTGGGCTTTGCTCTGTGAATGTACCCGCTCCGCCATCCATTCGCCCAAGATATTTCCGAGCATCTTGAGCCCGTTCATGTCCCGTCTTGCGCATCGCAAACTAATCAGCGTAACGACGTGGAGCTCCGCCCTCTAGCGTCGGCGCAACGAGATTCTTTCGATCGTACCCAAGACGCGAACCTTAATGAAGATTTGGGTCAGACGGACTCGGAAGATTTTCTGGACGACGATCTTGACAGCGGAGGGGAATCTTCAAGAGGCAGGCAACCAATGACTCGAAAGCACAATTCACTGAAGCGCCGTTCATCCAGACCTAGCCTCAAGCTCGTGGCTGGCGAGAACGGCAACGCAAAAGGCAGTATGGATTCCGGTATTGGGCTACGGAGGAAGGATGTGTCTCTCGACTCATCGTCCTCTCACACTTCAAGGGTGATGAGCAGAGCCGACTTTACCTTGGACGACGAGCCGCCACCTACACCCCAAACACCGGGATTTACGAGCACGAGCTTCGCAGACTTGCCCGTTCACGACCAGAGGAATTTTCTTTTACTTGTTTTACTTTACTTCTTGCAGGGAGTTCCGATGGGCCTGGCGATGGGCTCCGTACCGTTTCTTCTCAAGCCATTCCTTTCATACGGCCAAATCGGCATCTTCTCGCTCGCATCATATCCGTATTCGCTTAAGCTTCTATGGAGCCCCATTGTGGACGCGGTTTGGAGTCCTAGGTTTGGAAGGAGAAAGAGTTGGATTACACCGATTCAGACTGTCTCTGGATTTGCCATGCTATATTTAGGCAGCAGAGTTGAGGGGATGATGGCTGCTACTGAAACACAGGGCACAGATGGTGTCTGGAGTTTTACGGGCTGGTGGTTTCTCCTCGTATTCCTTTGCGCAACTCAGGATATCGCTGTTGATGGCTGGGCTATTTCGCTTTTATCTCCTCAAAACATCGCATACGCCTCGACAGCACAAACAGTTGGCCTTACCGCCGGCAACTTCCTTTCATATACGGTGTTCCTAGCTTTCAACTCCCCCGATTTTGCAAACAGGTGGTTCCGCGCGAGTCCGACAGCCAAGGGTCTTATCACCCTAGGAGGCTATCTCAAGTTTTGGGGGTGGGCATACTTGGCCATCACCCTGGGTTTGGCACTGTTAAAAAAGGAAGAAAAGACGAAAGAGCGAGATGGCATTGTGGACGTCTACAAGTCAATGTGGGGCGTGCTGAAGCTGAAGAACATTCAGACCATCATCATAATCCACCTTATCGCCAAGATCGGCTTCCAGGCAAATGAGGCTGTAACTAACCTGAAGCTTATTGATAAGGGCTTTGGACAAGATAATATGGCTCTAGTTGTCCTTATTGATTTCCCATTTGAAATTGCCCTAGGTTATTATGCTGGTAAATGGTCGACTGAGTTTACACCCATGAAACTATGGTGCTGGTCGTTCGTCGGGAGGCTTGTTGCTGCGGTCCTGGCACAAGTCGTCGTGATGATCTTCCCAAAGACACCAGTGCCCGGATGGTATATACTCGTTATCATTTTGGAACACGTGTTTTCCACTTCCATGAGTACTATCATGTTCGTAGCTGTTTCTGCTTTCCATGCTCGAATCTCCGATCCAACGATCGGCGGCACGTATATGACCCTGCTTGCAACGTGAGTTTTTTCCCTTGCGAATTCTGTCTGTCAACATCCAAAGAATAACCCGTTCCTATAGCGTGTCGAACCTCGGAGGAACCTTTCCCAAATTCTTCGTCCTTAAACTCGTTGATATATTTGCTAAAGCCGTTTGCGTTCCGCCTACCGATCCTCCTACAAATATCAAATCCCCTGTTACAACACCGTTTTCGTGCGCCCTCGAGGCCGATAAACACCGCTGCATAGCAGGCGGTGGTACATGTCATACCGAGCGCGATGGCTTCTATATCACAAATATAGTCTGTGTAATGATTGGAGCGGTGACTTTCTGGATGTTCATCAAGGCCGCGGTGCTCAAGTTGCAGAAGCTGCCTCTAAGGGCATGGCGAGTAGCTCCAGGCAGCGGGAATAGAAATTAGCCTTCTACTGTTTATCGCAAATAAAATAATCCATCACTGTTCATTAGAGGCAATGTAACTATACTAAGTTAGACAATTACATACACAAAATAAATCATAACGCGAAGTTCGTGTGTAACTTGCCTCAGGCACCCAAGTTGACTGCCTAACTAGTTACATTGTTACACTAACGTTATGCTGCCCACGATATCTCCAAAAAGCGTTAAGTGAAATCACCCAAGTCTCAACGGACGAAGCACATGTCAATCCTTGCAACAGCCGAGCAGATTGTCTAGGCCCGGGGATTATGCTTGTTAGATCGCTCTCACTAGGCTAGTCTAAACCAACTCCCACGACGAATTGTCGCGTTTGAAGGTTCCTCGGCGGTCCTTTTTCACGGTCGAAAGACCCCCTTGGCGGTTTTAGGGCTTGGGGAAAGGTCGGCTTGCCAGAAGAGAATTTGCTTGTTCGCATTTTGAACGATAACCATGCGCCCAGGTCAGCCCCACGACAAAGTTAACGACATTGCTTGGCATGACGAGAGAGTCCCGTCTGCACATGGCGAAGCTTCGGCAAGTCCTTTGTCGAGCGATTTTGGCTTCACGGTGAGGGGTTGACCCAAACTGGGTCCGCCCCCGTGTAACTAAAGTGCAATGCTATTTAATAGCTTTCGGCTGCCTGCTCGCGAGTCAATCGCTATCATGTCCACTCTCAATTATTGTCACGATGTTGAACCTAACGAATGTGCTGCTCATCCCGCTGGTAGCGGGTGTTCTGCATCTCGGATACCGATATCTTCAATCCTACTTGGAGGCGGCACGCATCCGCAAACTCGAAAACACCGAAGAACCACCACGAACTTTGGATCAGGGGATTTTCGGAATGAACATCTATCGGGAAATATCCAAGCATAAAAAGGAGCACATTTCTCTTCAGAAGAATCTTGAACGCTACGAAAGATATGGCGACACATATACTTCCGACATGTTTGGTCGCACGTACCTTGATACCAGAGACCCCGAGAATCTCAAGGCTGTTTTGTCCACGCAATTTGAGCAGTTCTCCCTGGGAGACTCTCGAGCCGGTTCCTTTCACCCGATGCTGGGGGAAGGAATATTCACGCATGTCTACGGCGGTGGTCCCCGAGGAGAACCGTGGAGGCACTCCCGTGCCGTGCTTCGGCCTCAATTTGCAAGACAACAGATCCAAGATCTTGCAAAGCTAGAGGAATTCGTTCAGCATCTTATCAACAGGATACCTGGAAATGAAACGTGTGACTTGCAAGAGCTGTTTTTTCGATTTACTCTGGACACAGGTTAATATTTTTTCTGAGATCCAAGCTACTTCATCGAAATATCACTAACTGATCAACCTAAGCCACTGATTTCCTTTTTGGCGAGAGTGTGCACAGTCTACTTCCCAATTGTCCTCCAACGGAGACGCAGTTTTACCACGATTTTACTCGGGGAACAGGTACGGAACGCGCTTGCACTGTGTCCACATCCGTGAACTGTACTGACAAAAAACATTTTTTTAAAGAGATTTGCATGTTGCGTACCCTATTAGGAGATTTATATTTCCTTCAGAAGGATAGCCGGGAATTCAAAAGGATCTCTACATTTGTTCAAGAATACATTGATAGGTTCACGCACAAAGCCCTACAGCTTCACGCAGCCGGAAAACCCACATCCCACGATACCAACGGCAAATACATTTTCCTCGAGGAGATATCCAAGAGCATAAAAGACCCTGTTAGATTGCGATCCGAATTGCTTAATATCCTTCTCGCTGGAAGAGATACGACGGCAAGCCTACTCGCCCTGTGTTTCCACCAGCTTGCAAGAAATAAGGATGTCTGGGATAAATTAAGGAAAGAGATTATAGATAATGTTGGGGACAGGCTGCCTACTTATGAGGATATCAAATCTTTGAGATATCTGCGACATGTCCTTAATGAAAGTGAGTTGGTTGACGGTTTCCGAAACTAAGCCCAGAAGCGAAGATTTCCTCAAAGTTTTGCGCCGCTATAACTACTTGTTAAAGTCAAAAAACTACGTGCTGACGGTGTTTCTAGCCCTTCGCCTGTTCCCAGTCGTCCCTTGGAACGGCCGTGAAGCCGTTGTGACAACAACTCTTCCCCGCGGCGGCGGGCCAGATGGAAAGAGCAAGATTCTAGTAAAGAAAGGCACTTTCGTACTCTATTCCACCTGGGCTCTGCATCGTAACAAGAATTTCTATGGTGAAGACGCAGATGAATTCAGACCAAGTCGATGGGAGACTATACGGCCGGGATGGAATTATATCCCGTTCAATGGCGGGCCTAGAATATGCCTAGGTCGTAAGTCTCTCGCCTGATATCTGACCTATCATCATTTGTCGAAATAACATCGTTTTGCTGACGTGATAAAATAGAGCAATACGCCTTGACCGAAGCCTCGTATGTCGTTATCAGGCTTTTCCAAGTTTTTAAGGATATTGAGAACCGAGATCCCATCATTCCTTTCATCGAGCATACGACTCTTACGCTCTCGAGCGAAACTGGGACGAAAGTCGCCCTTACACCGGCTTGATCCAGATTATATTTCCGATCAGCACCGTTTTCCCCCTGGCGATGTTTTTTGGTTTTTATGCGAAACGGTTTGAAGCATTGGGTGGCCTACTATATTGGATTTCCGCTCTTCCCAAGAACGCAACTATATACGTTATAAACTGTACATTATAGGGTTGCTAATTGAATTCCATTAGTCTATCTTTCTGTGCATATAGTGCGTCTCGAGGACATGCTGGGCTGTCAACCTCTGACTAGATCGTCTGGTTATGAGGTACGTAGGGCTGTTGTATGTTTTTATATCTTTTTTGTCTGTTGGGGCAATGTTATTTCATGGCTGGTCCTTTGAGAAAAGAGCACATGAATGTAATCCCTTATACTCAAAGCACATACGACCACAGGAAGTGGAAAACAGGGCTTCCCATCCACTCAGCCGTACTTGCCAGCTGGCTAGTAGTTGGGTGGGTGACCACCAGTGAATCCCAGCTGTTGTATGTTGGTCTTCAATCTTTTTTGGATCCTTTCTTGTGTAATCACTTTCTGAGTAATCTCCCCTCACTGCTTTTCTTCACAAGTCTTTGCAGAAGCTTTCAGGATCTTCTGAAATCTTTCAGACTGCCTCACATGACATCTCTTACTAGCATCATCATTGGCCCAGCCCTCATGCAACTCTATTGTCTTCATCTCAGCTGATGTTGTCTTTTGAACTCAGAGTATTGATGCGGGGAATCTAAATAGCTCAGTCGAAATGAGCAGAGGGACACGAATCGAGGATAGGGGTCGACTTGAACAGGCGTCGAATCGAGGAACGTCTCTCAATATCTGTATGATCAATCCATCATGGCCTCAATAACTAATAACCACAAGAAAGGAATGGGGTAACGTCTTGATAGTAAGAAATGGTGTTTTTCGATGTGTCCCTCAATAACATACAAGAACTAAGAATCAACAAAGATATAGAAATCAATATATGAAAAAAGATGTAAAAGGAGGATGATGCCTCTCAACATGCATAGCTGTTGTCAATGAGGTCTTGTAGACAAAGAAAGGAAACATGAAGAACCTTGACTCATCCATGAGTCTCTGCAAGTAAAGGGGGTGGCTTCTCAATTGTTGATAGCATGGATCGACAACTTAGTATAGAAGAAATGAATAACTGAGAAGTATAGAATAGATAATTGAGATAGGTAATCAATATATCAATAAGAAAGAACATGTGTGTGAATGCTTTGACAGATATCTCACTTTCTGTCATCTTGATCTAGAATCACACTGTTGATAGATTGTCAGTAAGTAATAGTAATCTCAATATAACAAGAAGCATCAGTTTCCCCACTACATCACAATCAGACCTCATCAACATTGTTCTCTGACATCAACTGACATAGGCAAAAGATTATTGAGTCTGTGTATGATATCAGTACTTAAGAAATAATTAAAATAAAAATAAAAATAAAAAAAGATATATCTCAAAAAATAATTGAAAGAAAACAGATACTTTGAGAATGAACTTGTTAAAGATCATTTATGACTGATTTCCATATCAAAAATTGTTGATATGAAATGTAATAAAAATAAGTGATTTATTGACAACAACAATCAAATGTAGAAACTGCAATGAGATAAAAAAAAAGTAGTTTTGAAGTAAAGATCAGTAGAATTTAATAAAATAGAAGATAGTCAACAGTGTATCTGAATGAAGTGAGAGCTTCTCAAAAAAATGTGAATTTATTAACATAAAAAACTTGTGTGATCTGAAAGTTGTTTGTTTATTTTTAATGTGATTTGAAAGTGTTGTCAACTTCTGATATTAAATATAAAAGACTTGATTTCTCTCTTTCTCTCAACTCTTTTTCTTTTTTTTTCTCATATTTGTTCATTGTTGTTGTTTTTTATTTTCATTTCTCAATTATTTGTTATTCTTCTTTCTTTGTTTCTGTTATCTTTTATCTTCACTGTTGTTTTCTTTCTCATTAATTTCTCACTTTCATTATTAAAATGATCACTTATAAATCATTCATCATTACTTCTGCATCATATAAAAAGTTTTATAAAATAATCATTTTTGATATTTCTTCAACATATATTAACAGTCATTGTTAAATCACATTATTATCACTGCTGATGATTCTTCTGTTTAAAATAAGTAATTGTTTCTTTATAAAATTTGAGAGATTATTTTTAATATTGATTAAGTTGTCTTTGTGATTTAAAAAATCACTAAAGTTATTGATATAAAGTGTTGAGATCTCAACTAGCTTACAACTAACTAACTGCTAGCAACTAGACAGATGCTTGACAAAATACTGAAGATGATTCTTTACAAAGAGGTTTGAGAGCAGAGAGGTTTATAAAGAACTCTGAAGCTTTAATGCTCTGCTCTAGCATCAAATTTATTTTGTCATTGACAGTCATCTCTAGACTACAGGTCTCAGATCTGGAATCAGACTCTAACATTACTTCTCTTAAAGATTCAGACATGCTCTCATGCTGATAAGTCATCATTTTTTTCATCTAATAAGCTTCTATCAGTCTTTCAGACTTCAATTCACTGTTGCAACTGTTTCAGCAGTCTGAGACAGTTTGAGTAAGCTTCATGAAAGTTCTGAATCTGATGTGGTGAATTCTTTATGTTTTGAGCTGAGTATCACTTCAGATCATCATCAAATTCAAATCATTTAATTTAGTATTGCAGCTTTTCATAGTGAAGCTGACTTATCATGATTTGCTCAACTTTTCACTGATTCTCATCATTAATTTTTATTGACTTAAGCTTGTTGTACTTCTGATCTGATAGTGAATTATCAGTGATGTAGTGTAGTTTATTTAGAGAAAAAATTGAGTGAATCTTCATACTTATTGATAATTTCAGCTGATAGCAGTTGTCAATTTTTTCTGTTATTTTAAAAAGTTCTGCATTCTGATTTGCAAACTTTTGATTTGAGTTATTGATTAAGTAATCATGTAGAGCTAAATAGACTTTGTTTTCAATCTTGAAGTTGAACTTTCATTGATGATGATTCATCTGCTTTTTCATTACTTTCTGTGTTTTTTACATACTGTTTCAGATTAGAGTTGGCATTCAGGTTGGACTACCCAATGAGTACCTATACCCAACCCGCCCAAGAGCTCAGAATGGTTGAACAGAGTGGTAATTTTTGACCTGATGGATTTGATTGGTTGGACATTGAAATGAACATCAATTCATTAAGTCAATTCAAGAGCTCAAGATCTGCCAAGCTTTA
>LJPK01000339.1:0-64289 GCA_001430945.1 Amauroascus niger
CAACGAACCCAAGTGCGCATTTGTTGCTAGGTGGTCAAAACATACCTAGCAGCAAACATAGGGGGGGGGAGGGATGCCCGCTCACAGTCTCCGTAAGCCACGTTCCATATCCAATCACTTGGTACGAAAGGCCACAGCCCTACGGCCACCGGTTCCGTCTGGATAGGCGTCCCGTGTATGTTCTTTTTTGTTCGAGAATCATTCTATTTGCAAAAACGTTATATCGGCCGGCATATAGGCGGTTCGGAGCTTGCCAGATCAACCGTCGGCAATAATCGGAGTCCGCTGTGTTTGCTGCTTGTCCCATTCACCTTCGTATTTTCTCTTCGTATAAGGGACGTACAGAGAAGAATTGTTTTTAAGACAAAAAAAAATAAAAATCGGGAAGGCAGGATTGCCCAGCATGCGTACGAGCCGTTCGAACAAAATGAAGTTTTCTTTTTGTCGTTTTTTGCCTCTTGGGGTAACCAGAGACAGCCCAGGCCTGCCTGATGCACGGCGTCGATCAGTGCATGCTATCGCCCACTTTCAATCCCACAATGGAGTCTTTAATCGACAGTATTAATCGCCTCTCGACGTGGGACAACCGCGTCTAGGAACAGGCCAGTTCGTCCAAAAGGCTCATTGGAACCCAAGAGCCCAAGAACGCATGCAAAGCTCAAAGAAACAAACCATATCACAAACATGCTGTGCAGCAATAGTAGATGTGCAGTTCTACATATAAAAGAAAAAAGCTTAGCCTTTGTGGTCTCAACGAACCTTTTTTTTTTTCGCTTTCCCACTTCTATGCTGTTTCAATTCCAGCTTGAAGGTGGCTGTATCCTCTCCCCTCCCACCAGATAGCACCCGGCACATCCTGGATCAGCAGCGCTACACAACATCTTCCAATCATTGAAATGTGCGAGCAGAACCGAGAACAACCCCCCCAACACTCATGCAGCAAGACACATTTGGCCTTGATCATTCCAGAAAACAAACCAGCCGACACAGCCGAACCACAAGCCCACATCGGAGAAAAAAACAAAAAAAGAAAGAAACGGCCTGCCGTTGTTGGTAATTGGGGCTGAAATCAAAAACTCCAGGCGTAAAAATTGTCCGTGCCCACAGAAGGGAATAATTCTCCCGCAATCGCCGATCCAAAAAAAACGCTGTCGAGTGTTGTCGGTTCAGCTGTTTTTTGCCTCTCGGATCGGTTTCCCGTAACGGCCTCCTTCTGAATCCTGAGTAACAGCCCCGGAAGTGCAAAACAAAAACTGGCTCTGAAATATAAACCAGAAAAGAAAAAGAACCCCAGTCCCCCCGTACACAAAAACAAAACCAGCTGCTGTTTTCGGCTACAAAGAGACGGAGAAGCCGCTGCCGGCTTGCTGTATCAGGCCGGACAGGCCTCTCATTCTTTTTTTTTTCTTTCCCCGTTTTCTTCTCTGCAAAACCAGGTTCCGAACCCGGTCCCCTTTCCCAATTTTCTTTCCTTTTCTCCTCGGGACTCGTGTCATGGATGAGCCTCACTCCGAGAGAAGTAGAAAAGAAAAAAAAAATATCTCCGGCCGAAACCCCCTTCACCCATGTGCACCCGACACACCATGCTTTCGCCGTCTCACGGGCTATCAGAAACCAGGGCTGGGGCCGAGGGGACCTCCGAGACATTGTAAAAAATAATGATAAAAATCCCGCATCCGTCAGACAGGCAGACAAGGCCGAGCACCATCATGCGGGTGAAATCCAACCACCCCCCCCCCTTCCCCATGGACTGCAGAATTCCGCCCATTCGCTCCCCAATATCCCGGGTTTTCTTTTCCAAAAGGGTATTGTTCTGACATCATGGAGGGGGGAGCAATTACCAGAACTGAACCACACACCATCTCATCATCCTGTGTAAGACTGAAAATGAAAAGGAAGAAGGGGAGGAAAGACAAAGACACACTGTGTAAAACACACAGGGAAAGGACAAGTATCCCAAACAAGATGAAAAAGAAAGAAAAAAAGAAAGAGAAGAAAAAAGCAAAGAAACTAGCTATCCGGAACAGCGAAAAGCCAAGCTGCCTAAGCATCTCACAAGCATTGGGGGGTTGCAAAGTAGAAAAAAGCACAACATTGTCATAATCATCATCATCCTCTTCATCCCAGGCCGGCTGGACTTGGGCCATCCCCAGACCTCGCAACTGCCATTAAGCAGTGTGTGAATATTACATGTCCAACCGACGCTCCCTCCCAATAGCAGGGATGGTAATGCCTACCCGGGTGGTCTGTTTGGGGTGGGTGACGAGGGGGGGGAGAAGAAGAAGAAAAAGAAGAAGAGGAAGAAGCAAGAGAGAAGACAACGGCAGCCTAAAGGCCGAGCATGAGGGAAGCTTGGCATTGCTTAAGCGGATGCGGTGTACCTACTATCTACCTGGTAACTAATCATTTTTTCGCTTGGAACGGATTTGAGTGTTGGTGTCCTTGCAAAGAAAGAGGACGTCGGTGATCTGCGTTACGTGCCCGCTTAGGGGCGGTGACTATACCAGCATCCAAAATCTGATAGAAAGATTTCTTTTGAGGAAGCAGTGGGGGATTGAGAAGCGAAGAAGATGTAGCACTTATATATATGTTAATCTCTCGCCCGGGCAAATAATGTTGTGTACATGTGCGAGGCAGTCGCTGTGGCGAAAACGAAATCTGTAACTCTATTGATTGCATATAACTACCTAGTATCCATCCTACAATTACTAGCCAGATCCGGGAGAGAAAAGCATAGGCTGCCTAGGGGTATGCGAACTGATTGAAAGATTCCCAAACCATGATTGCAATTGGTATCATCTATGATAGGTAAGCAACCGCGGCTCTCAACTCTCCTCTCTCTTTGTAGTTGTCCGCATCATGGTTTCATGGTCATCAAGGGGCGCGGGGAAAATGGGAGGACAACGGAGAACGGGGCGCAGGTCAATGAAAAATTGGGGGGAAACATGCACAGGGAACAAGCAAGCAAGCAAGCTGGCAACAAAAACAAACGCACCGACTTGTTCAGCGAAAAACATAAGAAAACAAAAATGAGGAAGAAGACGAAGAAGAAGGGGAAGAGAATAGGAGAACAAACAGGCGTGGAAGAAAAGTACGTAGAAAAGAGCAGACATCGTTTTTATGTCATTTATGCTCGATGTCAGGAAGAAAAATGTCCTTCCAAACACCTGTATCCCATGCTTCAGTCTCCAAAGATCAAAGATAATGCCTTTTGAACGATGAGGAACCACAAAAGAAAAAAGCAAATTGTCCAGCGTCAACACCATAGCCGATCTTCCTCCATCCAAGAGTATAGGAGAATTCCTCGTTTCATACATCACGCTATGCAAGGCTCCTCATTATACCAAAATCTTTTATTGTGATGCGCACTGCATTCTTTCCGCACCAGGTGGAATGCCATCTTCATCATCATCCTCAAAGTTGGTAGCACCCTGAGCACGGGCCCGAGAACTCTCGTCGACATCTTCTAAGTTGAAGTCTTCTATCATCGAATCTGGTGGTGGGTGGGCTTGCTCAAGACGCGGTGGCAGGACCTGTTCGAGCAACTGCAGATTTTGAAGCTCTTCGCCTTTTGGAAATTTCACGTTGAACTGGATGTAGAGATTTCCAAAGTCGTGATGGCGGTGGGAGGGCATTCCCTGGCCTTTGACAACTTTGATAGCTCCTATTGAAATTGTTAGTGACATTGATCCACAACAGGACAAGACAGGACAATTCCGAATGCATACCAGGTGTGATAGGTTCGCCGGGAGGAATATTGACAGTCAACCATCGGTCGTCAAGATGTTCAATATGTATGGACCCTCCAGCCAGAGCGGTAAGAAGATCTATGTCGGCTTGGTAGAACAAATCATCGTCTTTGCGTTGGAATCTCGGGTGAGGTTTCTGCTCGATCTCAAACACTACGTCACCGGGCAAAATCCCTGGCATCTGGTCACCTTCCCCACGGAAGTCAATCCTGTGGCCGTTCTTCACACCTTTGTCAACGTGGACATGAAGGACTTTCCTCTCGACAATAGTCTTCTTGCCGGCGCAGCGCTTGCAACGATCCTTATCACGAATGATCTCTCCCTCTCCGTTACAGTCTGGACAGACGCTTTGGAAACGCTGAATCATTGGGCCCATCTGGCGCATCATGATCTTCATACCGCTACCATCACAGCCATGGCACTGTTTGACTGCACCCTCCTTTCCTCCACGTCCGTCGCATCCCGAGCAGATAACCGATTTTTGGAGAGCCAACTTGGAAACTTTGCCGCGGTAAATGTCTTCCAAAGAAACCTTGTGGACGTGGTGAATGGTTCTTGCTTTCTTCGGTCCAGCATCCCTCATGCCACCGCCGAACATGCCACCAAAGCCTCCACCCCCGCCGAAGAACTGGGCAAAGAGATCTTCCGCATTCATTCCTCCGGCTGCGCCGCCTTGTTCTAAACCTTCTTCGCCATATTGGTCGTAGAGTTGGCGTCTCTGCGGATCCGAGAGAATTTCATACGCGTGTGATAAATCCTTGAACTTTTCGGCAGCTTCGGGGTTATGGGCATTCTTGTCTAATGAAATAGTTAAGCATCAAAACCGTACTTGGATTGTTTGAAAACAACGAAAAAGATGTTCGACATACCTGGATGGTGCTTCAAGGCACCTTTCTTGTAAGCTGTTTTCAACTGTGCTTCTGAGGCATTGGGAGGAACCTAGAGTATCGTTGTTAACGACCCGCACCACTGAGGGAGTTTTGTCTTCAAAATGACGGAAAACCTACCCCTAGAATATCATAGAATTTGGTTTCTTTGACCATTTTTACTGAACTTGTGGGTTGATTGCGGAGAACCAAGCAGAAATGGAGCGAGAGAAGAGGAGGTTGAGAGATGAAGGAAGACTGTGAGAACGACTAGTGATGTTGTTTTGGATTCTTTTATGTCTCTGCAGAAATAAAGACTTCTCTTAAAATCGTAGTAGCAGCAGCCTCTAGGGAACAAAAAGAAAAATGATCAACGCGACTGTCCGGTGAGAAGTGATCTGGAGAGAGGAGAGATGGGTGCCCTTGAGTGAGGTTGTTTGATAGAGAATTCAAGGAGGGATGGATGCTTTTGGAAAGCTGGACCTGAAAAAAAAAAAGTAAAGGTTTGGTTGGTAATGCAAAAAAAAAAAAAAAGCCTCCTCAGCAGTTTCCATGGTCAAAGGGCTTCCAAGGACGTGCTCCCTGGGGTAACGGATGGCCGTATTATTACAGTATCGGTATTAATGGTGGAGCGTCTCTGGTCTTCTACCTTTTGGTTGTTACTGGTACAAAAAGACTGCTAAAAACAACTTCATCACTTTTGAAGAAGTCATTCAAGAGCAACAGTCAATACACAAAGAATTTTGCCTGAGATATTCACCATTGAGGCCTTCTCTTGATTCTCTGGGCTTCTCAGATATGCAATGCGATCTTGAAAGAGATGACAGTATCGTTACAGTACAGCTTTCCCTAATGCAGTTAGCGGCGGTGCGACACCGTGGCGTATTAAACTTTCCCTGGGCTTCTGAAGGCTTCCATCAGCCTCGAGCACTTTCTGTCGTCTTCTGTGTGATGCCTTCAAGCCGCGCCCCTCCTCCCACCAAAAAGGAGCAACCGCCTGCGCCCTCATGTGACGGAACTTGAGCTTCAGAAAAAAGGTATTCCGGTTTGCGAATGCGGGGAACTACTATCCTGACCTTTCCAACATAGAATACTCTTGTAAATGTGCCTTGATAAACAGACGGAGAATTTTCATGCGTTTGCCCCTGATTGCGGTGGGGAATTCTCTGCTGTCATCAACCAAATACAAGCGCGCTCTGAAGTTTCCTTTCCAGAGACTGGTCCCCAAGTGCCAAGCTATTTTTATCTCCGTTTCTCCTCCGTAGTTACCTACTTGATACCTAGCCTAACCTTATTGGAAGGTGACTGCACCCGGAAGATCAGATCCTCCGCCACTTAACAAGGTTCAAACCTAGAGAAACAATGCTTCCCTCTTATATTAGTTACCAGCAGCTGGAGTTCAATACTGGGTCAGTTTCTGTTGCGAGACAAAAAACGAACAATATTCTTTGGCGGGTTGCGATCTTTTATGAGATGATTTTACATGGCATGTAGTGTATAGTTACTTTTGTATGTCATACATATGTCTGGGATAGCATAAGTATGGGTCATTTTCCTCTCGCAATCAACTTGATAATGAACCCAAGAGTATTGTAAGATTGAATCTTGGGTAGAGATGCCGTGTTATGAGGTTTCTTGATTGGGTGACATGACCGCTCAAGAGGATGCAGTCAATCGATGAATCTCTTGGAAAAAGAATTTGAGCTGCTCCGGGTCAACAAAAGGAGTGACACCTAATACCGAATTAGTTGGTTTTTGTGGTAGATACTCTTAGCGTCGATCTTACCATGTCCCAAGTTCACTATCCATCGCTGCTTTCCACCTCCAAAGCCTTTGACCATATTTTCCACAACAGCGGTAATAGCCTCTCTAGAACCGTACAGGCAACCTGGATCGGCATTACCTTGCAAGGTCACTCTGCCGTTTGCAATTTGGGTGGCCTGTGCTGGGTCATGAAGCCAGTCCAAGCCAACAACATCATATCCAGACTGGCACAAATCGTCCAATGCGTACCATGCACCCTTGGCGAACACAGTCATCGGCACAGACTCATACCCGAGCTCGGCCGTTCTCTTCGGCAGATTGGCCGCGATATATCGCAGATAAGGCAGAGAGAATTCAGAAAACGAAGCGGGTGACAATTCTCCAGCCCATGAATCAAACACTTGCACCAACTGCGCTCCTGCAGCTACTTGCAGTGCCAGATATTCCACGCAGATTTCAGCAATCTTCTGCAGCAGCGCCTTGGAGGCGTCGGGGTATTTGTATACCCACGTTTTCGTCTGAACGAACATCTTGCTTCCTCCTCCTTCAACCATATAACACAACAGCGTCCATGGTGCCCCGCAAAATCCGATCAGCGGAACCCTGCCTTTTAGCTTTTTCCGAGTGAGCGTAATGGCTTTGTAGACATAATCCAGCTCTGCCTTAACGTCCACCTTTTTCTCCATCACTTGCTTGTACTGTCCGTCATCCGGCGATCTCAACGGCTCCGGAAAACTCGGGCCCTTCTTATCCACCATTTCCACTATCATGCCCATTGCTTGTGGAATAACAAGGATGTCAGAGAAGATAATTGCGGCGTCGATGAGGCCGGCATATCGCTCAATCGGTTGAAGAGTCAACGTCGATGCCACCTCGGGATCACGGCAGCATTCGAAGAAATCGCGGGAGCCTTTTGCTTCGTGGTACTCCGGGAGGTATCTCCCAGCTGAAATAAAGCAATCAAATCAGTTCTTCTGTTGTAAAGTCTCCGAGAAAAAGAAATTGGGAGCAAAGGGGTGGAAGTGTTCACCCTGCCGCATGATCCATATTGGAGGTCGTTCAACCCTCTCCCCTGGAAAAGAGAGACGTTAGTATAAGATTAGAGACTAATTGATGGATTCAAGTACCTCTGGCAGCTTTGAGAAGCAGGTCATTCTTTAATGGTTCGAATTGATTAGACATGGTTGCTGGAATTCGATTGTTGCTTGAAACTTGGTGGGGTTTGGAGAGCAGCATCAGGAACTAACTAAAGCTTGGAGGTCGATTTGCAGAGCAACCTTCCCCGCCTGTTTGTGTCCAAGGTTGGAGCGAGTCTTACTTTTCATTTAAAAAAAAAAGAAAAAGGACTCAACCAAAAGTATAATGCTATGGATATGTCTACAATGCTTGTTATATTT
The DNA here is from genome assembly GCA_001430945.1 of Amauroascus niger. Classification (NCBI taxonomy): domain Eukaryota; kingdom Fungi; phylum Ascomycota; class Eurotiomycetes; order Onygenales; family Onygenaceae; genus Amauroascus; species Amauroascus niger. The sequence continues at coordinate 7,777 of LJPK01000339.1, forward strand.
CCGTTATATATTGGTTTTAGGGGCCAAGAACCCCAGACGCTATCATGCGTATGAACAAGCCGGTCAAAATGGGGAAGAGATACGCATCTATTCATCTTCTCCCTTAGCCCATTTTCTCAGATTCCGTATGCCGTACAAAGAACCAGACAATGATTGTACTTGTTTCTGGTTTTCCTTGTCAGCGATTATGTCAACAGCGTCATGGCTATTGACCGATTCCGTTACCCGAGTCGAGCTCTCTTCCCACCTTAGCCCCCCGTCGTTTGTCGCGGAAAAGCACTGCAGGAGCTTTGATTCTAGAGAAGAACCTCTCAGCTCCTTAGTGGATCCCGGCTTATGAATGTTATCAACTGATACTAGAATCGTGCCTTTATCGTCGAGGGTTGCGACATCAAGGGCGTTTCCGGATAGTTCAATTGGCGCAAGTTCAATAAGCCTGCCATCTGCGCCTAAACTGAATGGCAGGAGTTTTGCAACACTTTTAATAACAGCCGTTAGTCAAAGTGTGAAACTAATCTCCGACCAGAACGTCTTACCCTTCCAGGATTACCAAAATACCTCCTCTATATTGACCACCCAAGTCCGTTCTTCCGGCGAAGGATATCGCAAAGATACCCGAAACCGTAATATCACGGGCATCAGATTTTTGCGGCTCGGCCTCTCTGCTTTCCGAGATGCCACTGCTCTGCCCCAATTGAAGTTTCTGTACGACACGCCCCCCCAGCCAGTCCCAGCAGAGAATGTAATGATCTCCACCACCCGATATCAAAACCTCAGGTTTCCAGGATGGAATGCAAAGCTTGCTCACGAATGAGGTATGTCCTAAACAATAGCCATGTATAATATGAGTCTGAGGAGGTCCTCGAGAAACACGGATGTGCTCATCACGGTCAGATGTGATGATGTACGAACGGGAGCCAGTGGAGGAGTTGTCTGGCAAAGACGCGAGGGCCACATCAGTAAGCATCGACACATGGCCTAGTAAAAGGTTGTGCTCAAAAGAAGGTTCTGACTTTTCTTGGGCAACACGGGGATTACGAAGCTGTTGTTCGAGGGCTTTCAGATTTCTTTTGGTGTGAACAGTGAGTTTGCTTGCCGATGGCTGGACAGGTTTTGGTACTTCCGCACTTTTTCTCAATGGCAAAACAACTTCGCATTTAGGGAGCAAAGGCAGAGAGTAGACATCTCCAAACTTATCCCCACATATAACTGTCTTATCGTTCGGTGTTAATGTCACTGCACACGGTCGTTTCGGCATAAACCTGATTCAAATCATTAGAAACCCCTAATCCATTTTATAAGATGCCGTTTTTTATTCTCAAGCCAATTCTTACCGCTCCGACAACTGGGTGAGAATTCCATCCTGCGTGACTCCCAAAGCTCGAAGGCATTTGTCTTCTCCCGTTACAGCAACGATATGTTCCCCTGCTCCAGAAACGACAACAATAGGGATTGTCGACCATCCTCGTTCCCCAAGCTGGGGTTCCCTAGACTTGCCATGATCGTTTTTTTCAGATTGCGCTTCATTGTCTTCGCCAGCAGGCAGGGTTATTCTGCTTCTTTTCCCCGGTGATTCTTCTGCACAACCATCAACGTCGGACCCTCGATCGGACGTTATTTCACAGCGCAGGGCTTGCGAATTAGGAGAAGGTGGCCAAACCGATAACTGCGCTCCAGATTCAAAGTCATATACCTGGATCGATGGTCCCGCTACGACCGCAAGCAACTCCCGCTGTTGACACTTGAAACGGCGAATGCGCGAGATTGGATACCGAAAACCCATGGTTGGACCAATGACTCGTAGACAGGATTACCGCATCCTCTGTTTGAATATGGTCGATCCCTAGCAAAATATGACGCTTTTAAGGGCCACTACTAGTTACGCTTCGGATGCTATGCGATGTACTTCAGTCTCCAGCTCTGAGAAAGATAAGTTCAATTTCGCGATGAGGTCAATTCCACGTGATGCTGCATAATAGGGAGTAGTCGCCGGCCGTAGTTTAGGCGAGTTGTGCCAAGCCACAAGGAAAACGAATTTCAAATATTGTTCTTTTTTGAGGAGAAATTCATCCAAAATCAACCACCCAACACAACCCCTTCGACAACCCATACCATCCACAATTCATTTCCGCTGCCCTTAAATATCCTATCTTCACACACAAAGGAGACATGGGGGGCAGATCAGCTAGCAAGACAGCTTATTTTGAGAAGCTCAAGAATCTTCTCGATGAATACAAGTCGATCTTCATCGTCACCGTTGACAATGTCAGCTCTCAGCAAATGCACGAAACCCGCTTGAGCCTTCGCGGTGAAGCCGTGGTGCTCATGGGAAAGAACACTATGGTGAGCTTATGTTTGGTGTATTGATCCTCATTAGAGCTATAAACTGATCCGAATTGCAGGTTCGCCGTGCTCTCAAGGGTTTCGTCGCCGACAACCCAGAGTATGAGCGATTGATGCCTCATGTTAAGGGTTCGTACCTCCTCTCGCAAAACGGGACTGGCATGGTGATTCAATGCTTATACCTGAGTGTTTAGGAAATGTCGGTTTCATTTTCACGAACGCCGATTTGAAAGAGGTCCGCACCAAAATCTTGGCCAACAGAGTCGCTGCTCCAGCTCGTGCTGGTGCAATTGCTCCTCTTGATGTCTACATTCCTGCTGGTAACACCGGTATGGAACCCGGCAAGACCTCTTTCTTCCAAGCTTTGGGTGTCCCCACCAAGATTGCTCGTGGTACTATTGAAATCACGGCCGATCTCAAGCTCGTCGAGGCTGGCTCTAAAGTCGGTCCCTCTGAGGCCACTCTTCTCAACATGTTGAATATCTCTCCGTTCACGTACGGTATGACCATTGCTCAGATCTACGATGACGGGCAGACTTTCAGCGCCGAAGTCTTGGACATTGAGGAGGAGCAGCTCCTTACTTCCCTCCAATCTGCCATTCGAACTATCACCACGATCTCTTTGGCTGCTAACTTCCCCACGTTGCCATCTGTCGTGCACTCTTTGGTCAATGGTTACAAGAAGGTCTTGGCTGTCGCTATCGAGACTGAGTACAGTTGGCCTGAGGTTGAGGAGCTGAAAGACCGCATTGCCAACCCCGAGGCGTATGCCGTTAGTGGCCCAGCTCCAACCGAGACTAAGGCTGAAGAGGCAGCTCCTGCCAAGGAGGAAGAAGAGGAAGAGGAAGAGAGTGACGAAGGAGGTATGAAACTAATTGAAATCATTTTTAACGCCACTATCATTTGCTAACACATTCGCTGTAGGTTTCGGTGGTCTCTTCGACTAAACTAGGGATTGTGTCTCTTCTTTACGGGATACATGAAAAACAATGTAAAATACTTTGTCATCTCTCGTAATGGAAAATCTACGATTCTACCGGTTCAACTAGAATGTTATTCCCATGTTACGACGCTGTCATTTGTCAGGCAGTCCACAGTCTTTGCCAATAGGTAAGCCAAGTTCTTTTTTCAATCAGTTCTTTCTATTCTGGCGAATGATTAGTTTTTTTTAACACTGAGGAGCTCTCCTGGGCTCCAATCTGAGGATTTATCAAACGCAACAACACTCTAATTTTTTAATGACGCCTCCTCGATATTTTCCGCTTTATATTTATTTTGCTAGGCTTTGAATATGGGCTAATTCAAAATATAGTCTACAGGGGAACGCATTACTTGCTACCACGATAGATCCCACTTGCATATGGAAGCGTAGTAACCCTAGCTCCCAACCGGTAAGTTTCTTCGAGGCCAAAAATAAATGAAGCTGGTACTGTTGCAAACCTCTTCCAATATTTCTTCCGTATCCGATACCTGTAGTTCATATATTTGCGTCCCACACCAAAAAATGATATATTCGTATATTATGCCATTATTATCATTATTTATCGCGGTCCATCATCCCCTCCTCTACCAAACCGTCCTCCTAGCCCACCCAGATCTCTGCTGAAAAATTTGCCAATATTTTTCAGATTTTCATTCAGATTGGTTGCATGTAGTCCTGTGACAGCCAAAGCACCTTCGCCCACATCACCACCTCCAGTTGTCGAATCCAATGGAGGCGGTGTTCCCGTCCTATTGCCAGTTCCTCCAGACGCTGCATTGACGCCTAAATTACCGAGTGCAGGAGTACCCAGCCTATCAACCCCGTCGCGGGCTGCGGATATAAGCGCAGAGCCGAAGGTTGCTGCGTCGAATCTTGTCTGGAGTGTACTAGCTCCTAGGGAAGAACTTGGGGTACTTCCCAGGACAGTTAGCCCCAATCCCTGGGTAACATTTCCCGCTGGGGACGCTACAGTCGAAGTCTGAGGCTGCAACTGCGCGATGAGTGGGTTGCTTGCTTGTAAATTCGAAGCGTGACGGTCAGAAGCTTTGTGAATCTGGAATAGTTCAAGCAAGCGATGTTGTTCTGCTTTGCCGCGGATCCCTTTAATATCGAGAATTTTGCGAAAATTGTTATCATTCTTGTCAGCGACATGAATGAGATAGGCTTGAACGAGGGCTTCTGCTGGAGTGGTTCGGACCTGTAGCGTCTTTAGGAGTGTATCAATCTTCTGAAATGTAGTATTTAGACGTTTAGTGAATCCGGACGGGGCAGGGTCAAGAAGACTAGACAGCCCGTTCTTCAGCGAATAGCTGTCAAGGAGCATCTGATACATCATTAGCATTGGACTGCATGAATTTGTGGAGAGATATTCGAACCTGTTCAGCACCAGTCTCAGAGATCGGTCTGCATTGATAAATATTGGAAACAAAGCTGCTTGAAATGTGCTCAACAAGATAGTCGGCGAAAGTTCGAGCATACTGCTGTTTATGCAGCATCGCCAAAATCTCTCCAGATTTTGTTTTGCATCTCGTCAACAATACCTCAACGTAGGAACTTTGATCGCCCACGGTGTCAAGCTTATTCCAAGCTATATTTCGCATTTCCTTCCAGGCCGGTTCCAGCTCAAATTCCACTTTACGTACCAACAAACGAACAACAGCGCTGGCGATACCCATAAACGAATCGGCCTGGCTTTGTAGATCAATAGCTTGTTTGAAATTCTCGTTTACCCGACCTTTGATCTTTTCCTCTAATTGATTGCAGGTTGAATAACAGTAGTCTGCCGTGTTTAATACCATGATGAGGTCTTCCAAACAAGGCAGTTTGGAAGGAGTTTGGCCAGTGGCTCGCTCGCTGATATGAAATAGCAGAACTTGCTGCGCGTATTGATCAAGATACTTTGCAAAAACCTTCGATAGCTCTGCTAGGCTGTTTCCGGTTGACAGTTTGGCGCATTGCGCGAGCGAATGGCGATAGAATGTGAATAAATCAGTGGACGATTGAATAACTAGTTGCGAAGAAAATTCCTCATCTTGTGGCTTAACGGGCTGTTGTCGATATTTCGTGATAAGGGTAGCTAGCTGTTTGTCCTGCGCCTCAACCCACACGCCAAGGTAGGGGGTAAAAGCTTCGGATATCAATTGGGAAAAGGCAGGCGATTCGTATGAGGTAAAGGTATCGATCGAGGCTCGAGAAGCACTCGTAAAATGTTTGTCAAGTGATTGCTCAAAGTCAAGGGTTTCTTGTAAGCAGGAAAGCAGCAGATTAACGTCGAGCGTTTGCCCACTCCGGACAGAACGCGACAGGATTCCTTTGAAATCTTCCCGGGTTCCTTCGCAGAAGATGTTGCTGAGGATCTCACCAACTTTCCAAGAGGCTGGAAAGATAGCTGCGTGTTCTTCATCGTACGTCTTTAACATTCTTCTAAACCAAGAATACCTTCGCGAAATATTATCGAGCGAGCCCGCCTCCTCATTACCTCTAAAGACCTGCCTATATTCCCTTAGCTGAGTGTTGCAATACCAAGTGATAAGCCTCGATCTGGCGGAGTCTCCCAAAGCTTCCATGACCAAGCATCCTTCGGATAGAACGTTCTTCTTTTGAGGAATTTCCCCCTTGGCAAATATAATTTCAAAATCTTCGCAGACCTGTTCCAGCAGTTCCCTTTGTATTTCCGCCACGTTCCGACTCAACGTAGCAATCTGGTCAATCGATCGGTACGACTTAAAATGCGACATCAACTGTATAACCGCCTGCAGTAACTGCGCACAGTCCCTGTACTGCCTCGACTTGCTCAGCGCCCTCAGCTGCTCGTACGCCGTAGTCAGCATTTGCAGCCTCTTCAATGTTGTCATAGACAGCGTCAAGTTCTTCTTCGCATTGTCCAACTGCTTTATATCCGCGGTCATATCCGTGATAGCTTGCTCCGTCTTTAGAGCCCGTTCGCGTACATCATCGATTTGTTTGAAGAGCTCGGCCATGTCCGCCTTCGCGGTTTGGATCCGTTCAACACTTTCCTTATTAGAGGCGGCCTGCGCCTTCGTGACGGTGGTGATATCGTGATCAAGTTCATCTTGGTAGTCTAGGAGCGCCTGGGACGTTTTCGAGATGGACGAAAGGGTCGATGGATGAGAGAATATTGCATTTAGATGGTCGATTGGGTTGTAGTCAGCTAAGGAAGGTTAGTACGTATGTGATTTACAGGAGGATTGTACAGCTTGCCTCCATCCAGTGGATCGTCCACTTGGGCATTGATAGTCGGCATAAGCGTTGTTGTCGACATTCAGCGGAGCTCAAGTATCAACCGGTCATGAGACGTGTGTTTGGGGCATGTTGTGGTGGATCTCGAGGGAATTAAAGCAGCTGAAGGAAGAAACGCGAATTCAAACCCAACAGTGTATTTGCTTCTTTTGATAACAGGTTCAACGGAAGCTCAATGGCTTCTGGCTCTTCGACAGTTATTGTGTTGTTAAGTGTATGAGTTGTTTCTGCTTACATAGTTGCGGTGATTGTCGTGGATTTTAGCTTCTTAAACCAACCTCCTTGTTGTTCGCATGGTGATAAATATGCAAGATAACAGGGTAGTATGCACATACATTACAGAGTAACTACTGTAGCAGCTTTCTTGATCATCTACATCAATCTATGGAGTTTCTACATCCAGCCGAAATCTACACCGAAAATCCAATTCCCGTAACCAGGTAGGTATCATTGATGTAACACTCATCAGATTAATTGTTTGCCTTCTCGGCCAATTTTAGTACACAATGCGAAGCTACGCTTTAACAAATGCCCAGCTCAAAAAAGTCCCAACTATATGGGAAGTGTCTCGAAATAAATAACCTAATTTCTATTGCCACCACTGGTTTCCCATCTAGTAACATACTAGCAATGAAAGTCGTGAGTTGTCTGATATATGAGTTCTGCTCAAATGCTTAGTGACTAGGCCATATAGTAAATTAGACTACGGCTAGAAATGCATTCGTAGGAAGGTTCCCCTGCGCCTAATTCAGTGCCGGGTTAGTACATTGTTACTGCTGTGATATGCAGTGTTGACTCACCTTTAATTGCTCAAAATTCTTCAACGCTGCCTCCAGATTCCAATTATTGCCACTCAATGCCATTTCTGAAAATTCCAATGTCATCCTTGTCCTAAAACTTATTTCGAGCACTAGCTGCTCCTTCTTCAACTGTTCATCCGTTTTCCCCGGTGTCGGTATTCCGTATCCCGGTTTAGCTTGAGGGTGAGCGGTCTGGGCCGGTATGACAGGCTGGACTGCGGGCTGCACGACTGGTTGTGTGGGTATCGATGCAGGAGTAACTTGTTGATCTTCGGGGATCCACGCCTGGCAATCTCCAAATGCCCTCAAGCATAGCATGTCGTTACTGACTCTTATCCCCCCTGCTCCTCGGCCTGGACCAAGAACAAACGTACGGTCGAAACTTCGGGCCTGTGTTTTAGCTCCGGTTTTCTCGTCAAGCTCGTCGAATTTTCCGTGAACGGTGATGAGAAACCCACCAACTCCCGTCCCGCTCTGGCCCGTGGGGTCTGGAAGCCCTGGAATTGGGTGGCATTCGATAAGCCACTCTTTTGGATTCGTCAAAATATTGGGATGACTAGTACGCGGTAATGAACCCCATGCAACTCGAATACTGTCAACACCCACAAATGTCCGTAACATTCGCGCACTGAGGTGGTTGATTTTGAGAAGATTTCGGCTTTTCTTGATATAAGCATCCCAGCCGCCGGTCGACTCATTTTGTAGTGCACGTGGGGCTGCCGGGTTCACATTGAACGAAAATACAGATTTTTCATCGTAAATATTGTCTAAAATCTCGTCCCTATTGCCATCGAAGCTGAAGAAAAAGGCCTTGAGAAAATTTTCCGCGATAGCGGATTCGTCACGGAAGACAGGCCCTTTGATTGGGATAGGCGTTTTCTTCCGGGCAGCAACAATTTCCTCGGGTGTTCTGACGGGGGCATTATTAAGGGTCTGGAGTTTCGGATACCATTTAAGCATAATTTCCTTAAAATCGGGTTGTTTGCTGGCTTCGTTCCCCGTAAGATCGAGATATTCAAGGCTGCGAAATTTCCATCTCCAGCTGCTCATGTTGTCGGTAGACCGGAGTTGATTGTTCGATAAATCGAGATGTTTTATATCGGGGAAAGTTTGCGCCAAAGTCGTGACCGGAGCGACGTTTCCCAATTGATTACCAGCTAAGCTCACACTTTGCACTGCGTTTCTCCGCTTTTCGCTGGTGTCGAAAGTGAGCTCGCATATCTTCATCAGTGCTGGGAAAAATTTCGACTCCGTTGAAGTACTGTTAAACATCCCCATCTCAATAAGATCTGGGTCAGTGCCTAGATTCGACAAGTCGAGCAACTTCTTCGGTTCAGCATATCTCTTGGCTAGGAATGCTGTTATTTTTGCCTTTGTATCAGCAGCACCTTGGGAAGGACCTCCAGCAGAACCCCCAAATGCTGATTTGTCGTATATTTCAATTGTAAGCGGCGCACCGGCGAATAGAAAACCATTAATACGTAGCAACCCATCCACCTGTTCCGGACGCACTGTAAAAACAAGAGCATCTCCTTCAACTCGCGACTAGTTAACGTTAGCAAGGCATAAAAACCTTGATATTGCAGGTCACCCAACGGGGCTGGCGGCAAGAAGTCTGAATAAACGGGGTTCTCAATCGTCGGTATAGAGAGGTGGCCTGCTGACGAAAACATCCCCGAAGAATGATGCTGCGAAACACGCCGGTGACCGCGAAAACGTGGTGTTTGCACATACCTTTGATATCTTTAACCGAACGCCAGAGTTTGGGTCTGATGGCGAAGCTTTCTTTTCGAGAAAGGCGATAAGACTCTCGATTCCTCCATCTGGATTTGTGACGGCTCTGCTTGTTTTCCATCCGCTAACTCGAACCAATGGTAATACTCCATCCACTGCCATGCCTCCTGTCCTGCCGCGCCTGATATTGGCCTGAGAGGAAGCGGTATTGAAAATGGCTTTCTGTAGCGCATCAAGGGTTTTCTCTTTGTCTCCTCCATGTCTGGACACTGGGGTCGATCGCCGAGACAAGTCGCCCCGTCCACGAGTTTTTCCTATACCCCGTCCTCGTCCAGCTCCTCTGACGCCCATGTCTAGGTCTCCATCTCGATCCACCCGCGAGCCGGCTCCTCGTTTACGAATACCGCCACGATCCGGGGTGCCAGTTCGGCTTCGGGGGGCTCTCGACGAACGCGAACCATTCATCGTTGCGGTAGGAGTCTGAAGCATGCCCGAGCTATGATATAATGGGGAGGAAGGGTAAACGTTTGAAAGAAACAGACCAGGTCGGGTCCCGCTGTTCAAGTGTCGAAACGATGCCTTGATGAATGCATGCAAAATGGCACCCTGCGATACGGAAAGAAATTCGATGAGATGAAGGAAGAAAAGAGGAAGTTGGGGCCTTTTGTTTTGGATATAAGTCTTAGAGAAGATATATGTTTGTTAAAGAGTAGATGGGCTGGGTTCGAGGGAAGTAAACGCCGCATTCTATAAAGAGGAAATCAATCAAACCTGCAAGGCAACTTTCACCGCCCGCAAAAAAGCCTCTTTTGTCACAGCACCATGACTAATCAGCCCGCATGCGGCGCGCTTAAGCCGGCAAATAAGCGCCACGTGACTCTTTCTTTGTCTCTATCGCGGCGTGGTCAACAGCCAATCAGAGGCAGCCACCGCGAGTTCAAAGGTGGCCTCTCTTTGCGGCGAGCGAGGCTGTTCACCACTCCTGGCGGCACCAGCTAGAACTCTCCATTCGCTCTTTCATCTCCTGCAATTGAGCTTGGGCGGTCATTCAGTGAGGTTTTTTCGGCGTTTTTTCGATTGTCCATTCCGAACGATGCCCAATGGTATGAACATCTCAGCTGAAGCAACTTCGGAATAGTTGCGTTTTCGCGCACGCTCATTCCTCAAAGTCGGGACCTCAAAGCCACTTTCGCTGGCAGCCTATCCTCTCCTTCCAAAATAAAAATTAAACACAAGGAAAATGGCTGTCAAATCTCGCTTCACCCGGTTGGATGCGTTTGCTAAAACCGTGGAAGATGCAAGGGTTCGGACAAGATCTGGAGGTGTTGTCACACTTATTTCATTGGTTGTGGTTATTTTTTTAGTATGGGGAGAGTGGAAGGACTACAGGCGAGTCGTTGTGCTTCCAGAACTTATTGTGGACAGGGGAAGAGGTAGGTAACCGATTCAACTGAACTCGTCTATATGTATGGATAAGCGCTAAATATAACGTTAGGAGAAAGAATGGAGATTCACCTCAATATCACTTTCCCTCGCCTACCCTGTGAACTTCTTACTCTCGATGTTATGGACGTTTCCGGCGAGCAACAAAGTGGTCTCATTCATGGCATCAACAAGGTCCGGCTCAGCCCTGTCTCCGAGGGTGGTCATCCCCTACAAATACAGACATTGGACCCGTGAGTTAATTCATATCATTATTATCTGGCTTGTTATTGATTTATACAACTTTGAAATAGCAATAAGAAAGACCAAGTTGCTTTGCGTCAGGATCCGAACTACTGCGGTTCTTGCTACGATGGCATTGCTCCGGAGAACGCGAAAAAGCCCGGTTGCTGCAACACCTGCGAAGAAGTCCGAGAAGCTTACGCCTTGCGCAATTGGGCGTTTGGAAAAGGCGAAAATGTTGAACAGTGTGAACAGGAAGGATATGGTGCGAAAATTGACGAGCAGCGAAAGGAAGGCTGCAGAATCGAGGGAATCCTTCGGGTTAATAAGGTCGTCGGAAATTTTCACATCGCTCCTGGTCGCAGTTTCACAAATGGCTATCACCATTCCCATGACCTGAAAACCTACTACGAGACTCCTGTAAAGCACACAATGTCCCACGTTATCCACCATCTCCGCTTCGGTCCCCAACTGCCCGACGAACTCTCTCAAAGGTGGAAATGGACTCGTCATCATCACACTAACCCGTTGGACTCTACCTCTCAAACTACCGAAGACTCGAAATACAATTTCATGTATTTCGTCAAAATAGTCTCGACCTCCTATCTCCCGCTGGGCTGGGACCCTTCTCTTTCCTCCGAAGTACATTCCCGCCTTTCTCCTGACGCTCCACTTGGCAAGCAAGGGATTCAGCTAGGGAACTATGGAAGTATTGAAACACACCAATACTCCGTAACCTCTCACAAACGCTCTGTCGACGGCGGTGACGACTCTGCAGAAGGTCACAAGGAGCGCATGCACACGCGGGGAGGTATTCCCGGAGTGTTCATCAACTATGACATCTCTCCAATGAAAGTGATCAACCGTGAATCGAGGACAAAGAGCCTCTCCGGGTTTTTGACAGGTGTATGTGCCATTATTGGTGGCACCCTGACGGTTGCTGCGGCTGTTGATAGAGCGCTGTATGAAGGATCAGTGCGAGTGAAAAAGATGCACAAAAGCTGAAGTTAATGACTTTGCTTTCCATTCTCTTTCTCTTTTCCCAAGATTTTGGGGACACTTCCCCCTCTCCAATGGCCGTGTCCGCATGTCCATTTTTGGGAATTCACACCCTGATTAAGACTTTGTAAATTCGCCGTTTGCGATATTTTTACGAGTTTGTTGACACAGGGAGTGATGGAATTTACTAAGGTCTAGTTTGGTTCGGCGATTTTTCTTCCTTTTTATATATCTCGCACGGGAAAAGAGGCGTTACAATAACTATGTATACTGATATCTTAATTCGTTGTGCATTATATATACCATGTCACCCTATACCTTTGGCCTTGAACTTGCTTAAATTTTAGATCTAAAAGATTCAAAGATCTAATGAACTAGTGACTCTGGACCCAAAACAATTTCTATTTCATCTATAAACTTGCTCCAATCCACTTCCCCGTGGTTAACTTTCCCAAGGTCTAATCCCAAGTATGGGGCGGAAGATAGTCAACAAAATCCCAAAAAGATATCCACAATAACAATTGCACTATTAGTACAAGTCAAGGGGGCTCACTAAGTCCTGTATACTTGGAAATAAGGTCTATAATGGTAATTATGACAACTAAGATAGCAGAATCTAGGGCGCAATGACAACAAAAGATTGGGGGATGAGATAAAGCCACCCATGCAAGGTTACACTAGACAGACAATGAAAATTGGGCAAATGACAAGAGGAAAAAGGAAAAATGGAAAGGATACTGCAACGAGATGAGAGTTGGAGGAGTGACATACCCATTGAAAAGAGATTGTAGAGATGCATAAAGAAAATTACTCTCCAAAGAAAATGTATGCGTTTTCCAGCCCTGAAAATGCCTAATGATAAATGGGATACAAAACAAAGAGAGGAAAATCTAGAAATGGCAATAACGGAAATGCAACCAACACCCGGTAACCACAAAATATTAAGAAAATATCAGGCAACTCTAACTTCTTCAAAGGGAATTTCAAAGCTGAGCAGCATTCCACTCTGTAACTCCTGCTAGTTTGTCGGTAGTTAAAGTTGGGAAGTTGTAGAAGTGGCCGTTTACATGAACTGTAAATGGTCTTGGGACTTTGAAAACCGATGGTATCGTGAGGGAGCGGTCGGACGGGTAGGGAAGTTATAAGCACTCGCGGCTGCTGTCCCCATAGGATCTTGGTTCATAGGTAATTGAGACGCCGATGGTTGCAGTTGTGGGTATGGCTGGGATTGCCCCTGATATTGGCGTTGCATAATAGCCTGCTGCACCATCTGCCCACTAAGGCCCTCCTTCATTGCTTGTTTTTCCCGCTCGCGAGCATCGATCGCACTCACTAGTCCTGAACCAAGCTCAAACATCGACGACCTTTTGCTAGTCTCCTTATCCATATTGAAAAAAGAAGATTTGGTGACGCGAGCAACATGTTCCTGTTCTCTCGCCGAGAGATGTTGGGACAAATCTGGCTGGTTCAGCATGACCGCTGAACCCCGAGAACTCGGTCGCGGCGGCAAATAATGGGCTGACTGTTGTCTGGGCTGATTTGCCCAGTCTCCGGAAACAGGACGAGATGGCAAAGAAGGACGCGATGAGTTACGTTGATGGTTGTAAACTGGTGAAGCGCCTCTGCTTCCAATAGTAGCACGTTGTTCAACAAACTGCTCCGGTGTCAATCCAGGCCCTGGGCTATGACGGCCACTATCCACCATACCAGGTTGCCAGAGAACGCTTCGTCTTTTTTCATCATGGCCAGGCGACCTGGCCGGTTTATGGTCCATACCAAACCAGCTGGCGCGCTTCTCATTTTTACCCAGCGTTGTCTCAGATGTATTTTTGTTAGCGTTTAACAGCGTCAATGTGTCCCCAGTGCTAGGCCGTCGAGTTGCAGGGCTGTAGGCATGAGTTGGGCCAAAGTCAACCAATGGGATATGTGGATTTGGTTCGGGGACATTAGATCCGGCGACGTAACGAGTATCACCAACGATCACATCGTCTAAAGCGGGTTCCGGCGTTCCAACGACTCTCATTTTCCCCATTCTGGGTTTAGCCACCGACTTTGCGGATATCGAGGATTTGTGGGAGCTGGCATAGTCAGGAGTTGTTGAACTTTGATCATACATGGGTTCAACATCTGGTATGTACCTCCTGCGAGGTGGAGGTGGTGGGGACGGAGTTCTCTGGCGAGCCATGACTAGATTCAAAGCATCTATATCTATGGCGTTGCGAAGGCTTCCCAGACTCGATGTTGTTTTTGCACTGGGACTCTCCGAACCGTTCTGGGTTGTCGGGACCGGTTTTCGGTGGATTGTTGGATTCGTTTCTACTTGAATTCGCTTTTGCGGAGACTGTCGAGGGGTATTAGGCGAAAAATTAGCATTCACAGGGTCAATACGAGAAGGAAACATTCCATCCGGAGCCGAGTATACTGGGCTAGTAGGAGATGAATAGTGCGAGCTGGAGGCATCAGCTGCGACTGCTCTTGGGAACTGGGTATTACCGTCAAACATCGTCATCTCGGAGCTAACGTCTCCATGGGTCCGAATTTCTTCCGACGGGTCAAATGGATTGTCCAGTTTCTTTTCATTCCATCCTACTGTGGCTGTCGTTCCCAGACCTTGTAGCTTGTTCAAATCCTCCATCTGAGAAAAAGTTCCATGCGATATGCGGCTTCCCGCCCGCCTTAACTCCGGCGACATCTGAGGCTGAATCTGAGGCTTATCTTTCGGGCTATGCGAGAAGGCAGGAGGACTGTACAGATCATTTGGGAGAGGGCTGGGCTTGAGGCTACCGCCAATTTCTTGACGGTCGGGCGGGTGGCCAACTTTAATGTCGCTGTCAGAGCTGCTCCGACTGCCGGACATATACCCGTCAATAATTCCTTCGACCTGAGAGAACGCGTGAGCTGGAGGCTGAGGTGGCTCTTCGTTGATCGCTTCCTCTGGCAATCGCGAGTCAAAATAGAAAGGCTGTGAACCCTGCGAAGAGTCATTGCGGTGCATGATGTTCGCATTTTCGGAGGCTGTGCGCGCGTGCGATTTGGAATGGTACTGGGGTCCGGTGGAAACTTGGGTATGTCTCTGAGACGGTAATGATAGCGTATCAGTGGAATGATTGTTCAGCAGGCGTCGCGCGGCAGACTGCCCGTTGACAGATTCGAAACGCAAAGATGATCCATTCTGAGATGGAAGACTGGCCCGGTTCGGTCCACGTCTAGCCGAAATACTGCTAACACGGCTGTTGTTACTTGAAGTCATCCGTCGGGATGTTGCGTCCTTCATCTGCTGTCTCCACTCTCGCTCACTCCAGCTATGGCTGCCCTCCGTATGGATGAGCGCCGCCACGTCCAGGGTATCCAAGTATCCATTCCGTCTACTAGTTGGCATTGCAAACATCAAACTGCGCGTGCTAACAGTATCGGCTAAAAGCCGAGTAGGCCTGCCGTAGAGTTGGAAGGCATCGAAAACCGGGAAAAGCCATTGAAGCATCGTTTCAAAACCCGAAACAGCAGCATGAAGCTCCGGCAAGACAAACACAAAGCCTTCAGCAGTAGTTTCCGGCTTGGCATGGATAGTTATTGTACCTTCCACTTTGACCAGTGTTGACTGGTTGATTAGCGGGCGGGATTGGGGGTAAATAGCAAATGCGGAGAATGCATCGTTAATTGTCGCGATCGGTTTAGACTTTTTTCTCGTTGCATAAAATCTAATACAACCCTTTGGTGGAGGAGGCGAGCGGCCGTACGCCGACTTCTTTTTCTGCATTTTTTTGTGCTTTTGAACCTCCTTTTCATCCGCTGGGTATACCACGCACCAACATCGTTTCCACGGAGTGCCGGGGCCAAACCTCACTCGAACCCAGTCCCCATGCTTAAATGTTGTCTTTTCCAGGATCGTCCTGATACTATTCAGTGATTTGCCCTTTCCGGCAATTAGAGCTCCGGTATATGACTCCTGAAGTAACGTATTCTCATACATGGTCAGTCGGATAGCTGCCGTCCATTGTGTGAGAGAGCTGACGGTGTTAAAATGCAGTAGGTATCGGTTCTTTCCTGCAGTAGAAATGCTCAAGACATTTTGCAGCGGTTTGCTACCCTCGGTTCGAGTGGGAAGATTCTCAACCTATATTCAACCACGTTAATCATGACGGGTAACTATTAGGTCGACGGCAGTGCATCAAAACCAAGCCCACTTACCATTTTGAGTGAGGCATCGGCAACATTGATGAATCTCGGCGTAACATCTCCATTTGGTCCGGCTGCATCCAGGGCGGAAGCTTCCCAAAGTGAAAGAACCGTCCCGACAAGTTGAGCGAAATATTCCGTCCACTTCCTTTCGGCACAAGGGCGACCGTCTATAGAAAGAAACAAGATTAGCCGCCTGTTCAAAGCAACGAAAAAGGGAAAACGAAAAGGGGCACCATAACTTACGATTATCTAAGTCATCCAGCTTGAAGAAGTAACCCTCGTAATATAGCTTGGCGGACTGGTTATTCAAGAATGAAAAGATAGGCTCTAGTTCCGGCAACGAGTCGCTCGCCAAATGGGCTGACGGCAACAGCTGCTGCTGTTGGAAGACGCTCGACACTGCCCGCGAGTGTGCTCGGTCTGGCTTTTTGAGTGTGGAAGGGGTGGCGTCTCGAGGAAGCGGAGTTGGCACTTCCTGGGGGGCAGAGAACTGGAATCCGGTTCCGGACGGTTTCACCGGAGAGCCAGAGGAATCGGATTGAGGTGTGGGAGGGGAGGGAGGGTTAGTCTTTGAGCCCCTGCGGCCTGCCGATATGAACGAAAGGACTGTGGAATGAGATTTAGGGTCAGCAAAGCCAGATACTTTTCACCTGCAATTCACGATACATTGACCCCCTAGATTGACGCGAGGGATATCGAGAACACGTACCTCTTAAGCGGCCCATGGTTGATGTCACTTTCGGGGGATGGGAGTAGTCGATCAAAGAGAGGGATGTAGAGCAAGTCGAAGCAGCATAGTCCAACTACAGGTGAGGAGTTGTCTGGGGGCAAGGCACACAAACTGAGCGTCCAGGCCTGCAAACCCCTTGCTCGAGTGGGTAGACCAGAGGTCCAGAAAGAGAGAAAAGGAGAACCGGGATTGAGAAGGTGTAAGAAAGAGACAAGGTGCACAGGAATAATGCTAGCAGCGAGAGGTCAAGGAGAGATTTGAATAATGATTGACGATGGATAGTAGGAAAGTAGAGTAGGTTCCTAGGAGGTGATGGCGTTAGTGAACAGAAGAAGGATGATGGTGTTGGTGATGATGTCAGGCGGACTGGAAGCGTCAAATGGGGTCCGGTGACGATCCGTCAAGCCACAGTTTGGTTATAATTGTTTGTATACAGGGCCAAGCGAGCAAGCAAGAGAAAAAGAGTGGAATTGGGAAGGGGAGAAACGAAAAAAAAAACTTGGATTGTGAAAGAGATCTGGCTCAACCAAAGATCTCAAAAAACGGCCGCGAGTCAAAAAAGCGAGTGTGAAGTTGAAGGAAAGACGACGAGACAAGGGGGGGGGGTTAACTAAGTTGTCTGTGTCGTTGGGAGAAAGGGCAGATTTTTTCCTTTTCTTCCGTGTGAGACAGGCTTTTCTCTGTTCAGCTTTCCAGTCAGCTCCCGGATCTCTCTTGTCTTTCTCTCTCTCTCTCTCTCCTGAGCCCTTGACTGTTTTGAGAACAAAGCTGCCCCTGCGGGCTAGCGATCAATAGTCAAAAAAAGCCTCTCTCTATTTTATTACGTGAATAAACCCAGCGTATTTAAAATCGTTATATTCATCAACCACCCGTTGAAACGTCGTAAGACGGCCCTTTCTCCTCAGTTGTCTTACTACAGAGTAACTACTCACCAGATCGGTACTTCTCCTCAACAACAGCATCGACGAAAAAGACACGTTACGTCGCCCTTTTGACCGCTGCCAATGCTAAAGCAAGTTAACGAAGCCAATGAACAAACAAAACACACACCCCAAGCAACTGCAGATGGCTTGTCCGTTCTGTATACACAGTAACTATTTATTACGTGCGTCAAAAGTCGGTTCCCGGGCGAACCCGCGCGCTCCGCTTCCCCTAACTAACCATCGCGGCGCCAAAAAAAAAAAAAAAAAAAAAAAAAAAGCCCCCCCCCCTCAAGGAATAAAACATAAAAAATTCATCGAATGTCTCAGTGTGCGATCTACACCATCTTGCCCGGCGAATCAGCGATTGGACGGGGCTATTTTTGGAGATCCTTTGATCCAGGTTCAACAGCAACCGTACGGAGTGCCTCGTTGACTAGTTGACTAACTCGACCAGCTTCGAGTTTCACTTTGGACGACCCTTTGTTTGATGACTGGCTGTAAAACAATTGAGACAATCGCCTCGCAGAAATGTGATGGGATATGGACTGCGCATAACACAATCTGACTTCTGGTAGTTAACTACGCAGCATCCCTTCTCTCTGCACCCACATCATACATGGGCCATGAGTTGACTAACTAGTTATTGCCTTGACCTCCCATCGAACAAAACAAAAAGGGGTCCGAGTCTCTTCTCCAGGCGGAAAACTCATAGATGTAACCACGGTTCTTGTCTCCAAGCAACCCACGGCTCAAGCCCGCACAGCAAACCCGGCCATTGGCCCATACGTATTCGTCACTCTCTCACTTCTCTCAAGTCTCTCTCTCTCTTTCTCCCTCTCTGCAAACAGATTCGTAAAAGGGCGGCCTGGGCGTTCCCAGGGTTCCTGCCAAACAAAACAGTACATCCATGACATCGCCGTATTTGAACTCAGAACCGACACCCGACATACACACATGATGCATGCCTTCGGTCCTAAAGCTGGAAAGCCAAGGGCGCGGAGAAGCGATATAACTACTACACTACTGAAATTCGTCAGGGTTCGGGCTCAGCCACAAATGTTAAGCGCAGAAAAGCTAGAACGGATAACGGGAGCCGGATCGGCTGTCCAGCGCAAAGAAGAGTTTCTTCAAAATATCAGTTAGTTCCCTAGACTTGAAGATTTTGCACCATACTGTAGTTATGTACTCACCTGGAAGCGCTGACGCTTTGGACTGTAGTTAGTTAACGATGACGCGGCCCCCTATTGGACATAATCGCTGAGCTTTCTCCCTTGCGTTTGCTTTTTTTTTTTTTTTTGCCCAGCCACTTTACTCTGGGGAGGGAAAGTATTGTAACCCTGCATCGAGTTGAATTCGTGGCCTGCAGGATGTATGTACTACATCCATACCTGCATGGTAGTTAACTAGCTATCGGCCTTCCAGCCTCTTTAAAGACAAGTTAACATGTCTCGATGTACGGAGTAGGTCCTTCGGTTACACCCCTCCTCAGAGATACCTACATAATCACGGCTGTTATTCGCCATCCTTCCCCTTGCGCATAAACCCTGAATAGCACACAGACTCTCATTCTGGGCAAAAGGACACGTTTGTTTTTCTATACACAACTTCCAACTACACCTCGGTTGACAAAGATTAACAACTAATCGCATCGCACATCACCAAGCTTCAACCCCACTTGACGGACAAGGGATTCACTTCCCCAGAAAGAAGCCGGGAATCCAACCTCTCAATCACTCAACGATTCCTGGCTTGGAAAGAAAATGTCGTCAAGCGTCAAGCTCTACGTCGCCATTGATGACGATGGCGAGTTTTTCAAGCACTGGGCTCTCTTCATCGACGGGCCTCGCAAACAGGACAAAACTGTCCTCCAGGCAATGGGCTCCGACGGCCGATTTCGATTTGATACTGCTAATTCAGACGCCCGCCTTTCTCAGACATTACTCGAGCTATTCTACGTCTGTGAAATCGACGAGGCGAATATGCAGACCGTCAAGGATATCGCGGAGAGTCTGCCCATCCGTGACAGTGTGCCGGGCTGGAATTGCCAGGATTACGTGTTGGATTTGCTGAAGGCGCTTGAAGGGGAGGGCCTCGTTGACGGGGAAGACGATGGGTATCAGGCACGGCGTTCAGCACTTTGGCAGAAACAGGATGGGCTGGCGTAGTCGGGATGATGTCCTAGGTACCATTGCATATTAATTTGCACTTAGACAAGTTGGCATCACTGATCTGTCTCCATATTAACAAATGTACAAGTGCAGCTGATACAACATATCAAATTCGAAAACGGGAAAAGACTCAAAGTGACTATTCCACTGGGTATATTATCCAAACATTCGCGCTCTGCATTATTGCTGTGCTGTGCTGTACGTCAACAGAGGATCAATAGATTCCAAATCATTAATAACATCGTACTCCCCCAGTATACCCTGACAACCACCCCCCACCCCCGCCGAAGCTATTTGCTCCTCATATGAATCCGCATCCGGCATGAAAAAATCATCGGTAATCAAGTTTTGTTCAGGGCAAGCTTGATCCGCCCCGGTTGCTTGTGGCGCAAGGTGTTCGATCTGCAGTGCGTCAAAATCAAGATCAAAGCTATGATTGCCGCCGTGCATCGCTCGTTGCATAAAGAGAATCTGGATATCATTTTCTTCCAGACCGTGTTTCGACGCCATATGAACCCAGAGATCATATTCGCGACGGAAAAGATGCTGACATTGCTCAATGAGGCACCGAATATGACGGCCCGATTCTTCAACATAACCATCGCCAGTCAGCATTGCTAGCTTTGAGATTGTCGGTTTTGCCTTTGATCGTGAAGGAAGCCCCAATTGCTCTCTCCGCGTCGCCTTTGCATTTTTCAATCCGAGATGCACCGTCCTAATATGCTCTTCAAGTGCAAGTTTGCTTCCATATCGCTTCCCGCAGCCATCTTGGCTCGTCCAGCCTTCTACCTTTCGGGAAGTTGACATGTCAGTTTCACCGCAGGTAAACCGTTTCTCGCCTTCGTGTACCGTTTTTATATGTACGTTCAGGTTGCCCTTCTTGGTGAAACTGCGGCCGCAGTCTGGGTAGTGGCATGGATGAGTCCGCCTTTCCTCCAGCGAAACATTACCGTGCGCAATTTCTAGATGACGACGCAATTCTCTAGAGGAAGAGCAGGTAAGAGCACATTCCGGGCAGGTTGGCGGATGAGCCAATCTTAAATGAGCTTGTAGTAAAGCATAAGTGACGAATGTGACTTCAGGATGCCCAGGTGGATTCCCGTTTACAGTAGCATCGGTTCCCTCTAATGAGCCCAAGCATTCTGTGCAGGTGAACCGAGCGCCTCCATGGATTCTGGCTTCATGGGCTCGGAGATGACCTGCAGTATCGAAGCCCTGTTTGCATACAACCCCGGTGGCAGGATCTTTATGTGGGCATGGAAAGGGTTTTTGATGTAAATGAACCATCATCACATGTCTCTGGAGGGTTGAGTGTTTTCTGAACGTATCGTTGCAAGGTGAGTATTCCGTACAGCGATACTTGTCCCGTCCCTCATGGGCTACCAAGTGCCTTCTTAAACGAGATCCCGTTACGAACGTTTTCCCACATCCTTCTCTGTCACATACGTAATCCCGAACCATAGTATGGGCGCTCTTGACATGGTGATTAAGATGCGAAGCTCGAAGAAAAGACCTGTCACAGCCATCGTGCGCGCAATGGAATATCCGCTCATTAGTATGCGATCTTAAATGTTCTGACAATCGAGCCGGCCGATTGAAGGCCTTGTTGCAGTTTTCGTACGGGCAGTGGTGCGTTTTGAGGTCTGAAGGGTACCTCGAGGACGAAGCTGGGGAGAACGGAGTGATTGGGGTTTTTGTCTCGCTCTGTCGTTCATTGCCGTAGTCACTCAAATAATAAGACGACTCTGACTCCGCATCGGACAAATGGTCAGTGTAGCTGGCATCTAGAAATAGTTAGCATACGCTCAATGCAAGTTTTACAAACCAGAGCTCACCCTCTGGAGCTGATTTCTGCAGCTTTTTCGACTGCCGCTGAGGCTCAGCTACAGCTTTGCGTTTCGGTGCCATGCTTGTATCGTCCGAGCAAGCATACGCATCGCCAATGGCATCATGACTTGCTCCAAGCTGCTGTGTTTGAGCTCTCAAGAGATCGGCTTTCCCATCTAATTTTCTTTTTTTTTTTTTTTTTTTTTTGTGGATCTTGAGGTCTTATCTCATCTTTATCTGTGCCGCCGTAGACGCGGCAATCACTGACAGCGATTGGCCGCCTTGCCGCACCAAGCAGCTTTGCCAAGCCCGACTAGCTCTCGACAACAGGGCAAAAAAAAAAACACAATCGCTAAAAGAGCCCAGCTCGCAAGTTTCCCTACAGCGTCACACTCGTTTGCCTTTACAGCAGGTATCGAATCACCGCATCCTATCCTCCAGCTATATCTGCCAAAAATCATTAAAAATGTCCGACTATGGTGGCGACCATGAGGACCGTGAAGAGGCTGGGTATGCCCCCCAGCCCCCCGCTAAGCTGCTCACCTGCTATCGCACATGGCCGACATGGCTAATTTCCTGCCTGTAGTTTCGATTACGAGCCTCCGGAATATGACTACATCGACAACGAACCGGAAGACTACGCTAACAACGAGCAAGAAGTAGAGGATGGCGCCTACGCTATTCTTAACGGTGACGGACAACCTGTAACACCGGGCGGGGCGAATGGAGAGAATGCTCCCGCCGCAACTGGGGACGCCAGCGCTGCTGCCTCGAAGAGCAAGGTTATGCTTCAGCAAAGGGAAAAGAAGGTGGCGAACGACCAAAGGTCTACGACGCCTTATATGACAAAGTACGAGCGTGCGCGTGTGTTGGGAACTCGGGCCCTGCAAATTAGGTGCGTGCGAGTAATTCTTTTTTTGCCTTTTCAAGTTGATATCACAATTTGTCTAATCACCATTGCAGCATGAATGCGCCGATTTTAGTTGATTTGGAAGGAGAGACCGACCCTTTGCAAATAGCGCTGAAAGAGCTGAACCAGAAAAAGATACCGCTCATTATCAGGAGATATCTTCCTGACGGATGGTAAGTTTATCGTCCCATCCATGGCATGTTAAATGGTTCTCGTCTGACTCCGTGGGCCGTAGGTATGAGGACTGGACATGCGAAGAGCTCCTTTAGATTCGCACCTCAGAACTTCCGTTCTCCCAAGGCTTGTGGCAGTTTCTATCCCCTCTGGGTTTGTTTTCTCTTTTGGCATAGCGCATGGAGTCCGGTGTATTTGGATGAAACCTCTTGTTATTCGAACTTAGTGTGGTATTTGGGAGCGTGGAACCCGTTGTTTTTAAGACATGGATGTTAGATTCGTTCTGATTCCACTACAGAAAAGGTTGTAGACCATATTGCTCATGTCGTCTAAGTTTTGACAATATATCCGTAAATGCATGAAAACCTTGCATTCCTACCTGACTACTTATTCTCTACTCCCTTACAAACTAGCCACAAGGCTCCCTTCTTGGTTAGAATCGTATATGTTCATTATTAGTTTCGAGTAGACCGAACTCGATTGCTTATGCAGCGTGATACAATACTCTCGATTCGCCCGCAGAAGCCATCCTGACAGGCTAACACTGCATATCCAAGCCCATATGCTTCGGGAGACCGATTGTTTTGCAAATGTCAGAGAACCTCTTGACATCCATGCAACCTTTGAGCATGTTTCTCCAAACTGTTTAGAGAAAGCAATTAATTGTTGTTATTCGACTTTCCATTCTTCATTTTTTATTTGTTTCAGAAATTTCCGTCCCATTTAGCTGTAACACAAGGGATCTCGGTGGGCTCTTTTTTCCTTTTGGCCTTGAAAGCTGGAGTGTAGGAATGGACCTTCGAACTTCAATCAGGCAGTTACGGTGGCATATTTTGCAAAGCAGACGGAAGAAATCTCGCCAAAGGATGGACATGAATGATATTTGCGAACTGGACAGCCCATGCAGGTGGTTGTAGGAAAAATGTTGGTGGGATTGTTGACCAATGCTGAGTTCCACATTGTGATTCGCCTTCACAACGGGTTCCAAAGTTATTTAATCGTATCTCCTTTTTCCCCCTTTTCTGTCTTCTTTTTTTCTTTTTTGTCCTGGTTCTTCCTTTGAATTGGTTCCTTTTGGTGCAACGATAGAACATCCTTTTTTTCGGGCTCCGGGTTTCGGTGCCGACCCCATCATTGGCCTGAAGCCCACATGGCAATTCCCCCTCCCCCCGTGGGCTTCACGGACCACGGCTTGATGGGCAACGTCAAACCAGACAATCGACAACCCCAGATTATCATCTGGCGAGTTGAACGGCGGGGAGAAGAAATGTTCCCCGCAATCTCCCAGAAGTAGAAGCATCTCTATAACTAACTAGCATCTCGTGGTGCGGGCATGGGCGTCAAGCAGGTCGCAAGATGCCGCTTTTTCCGAGCCATCGATACGGCCGAGCCAGCGACACGAGTTTCCACTCGTTGAATCTGGGCTATCTAGCTCCCAAATTTGCCCCGCAAGTGAAGGACTTATGCGGTTTAATCCCGCTGCAGCGTCGGGCAAGGGCCATCTGAATTTTGTCAAAATGTTGACTCGATAGCATCTTGGAGTTCAAAACCCACGAATAATACTATTTATCGTCAATGGGACGGTGAATACCTGGGATGTTAAGCATTAACAATCTTCTTCTTTTCTCAGCTTAAATCAAAGAGCAAGCCTGCTGCATGAACTATCTATTGCGACTGAAACTTTTTTGGTTGCCCGTTTCTCATCGTACCTCGACAATCTTCAAAAACGATATTGTTACTCAACGATTGACACTAGACTAGAAAGTCTGGATAGTTAGTTGATATGGGAGACCCGGAGAAGGAGCCAGGCCTGTCTAGCCCATCATCTCCAAGCCAGGAGTCGTCTTTCTGCGACGAGGCGATCGAAACATCAGGGAAATCCGGCTTTGACAATGATAAGCTCTCTTTCGACCATGGCTGGAAAGCATGGTTACAAGTCTTCGCCTCCTGGCTTCTCTTCTTCGATACATGGTGCGTGTTAGAACCCAGACTCCGTCTATGGCATACCGGGTGCGACCAAAAGAACTGACATTTCATGGGTGACAGGGGCATTGTGACGGCGTTCGGTGTCTTTCAAACATACTACGAACAAGAAATACTTTCCACAGAGTCCCCTTCGACGATATCATGGATCGGATCTGTACAGTCTTTTCTCCTACTCTTCATCGGAGCCGTGACAGGCCCGCTGTTCGATGCTGGGTATTCCCGACATCTCCTGATAGCCGGTTCGTTACTTGTCCCCTTCGGCCTCATGATGACCAGCATAGCCACGCAGTTCTGGCAAATTCTTTTAGCACAGGGCTTCTGTGTCGGACTTGGTTGTGGATGCCTTTTTATCCCCTGCGTGGCAATTATTCCACAATATTTTAAACAAAAAAAAGCTTTTGCGAATGGTATCGCTGCTACTGGAAGTGGAGTCGGCGGCGTTTTGTATCCGATTATGTTTCGTCAACTTCAACTCAGAATCGGATTTGCCTGGGCCACTCGAGTACTCGGCTTTGTCGCATTTGCGACACTATTGATAGCCAGCTGTATGTTAAGGATCAGATTCCAACCCACGGAAAAACGTGCCCTGATTCAGTTACCCGCCTTTAAGGACCCGGTTTTCTCGCTTTTCTGCATTGCCCAATTCATCGGATTCTGTGGGTTATATAACGTTATGGTTTATATTCAACCATACGCAATCAACAACCATATAATGGGCGAACATCTCGCATTTTATCTTCTTGCTATACTCAACACGGCCTCCGCCTGTGGTCGGATTCTCCCCAACTACATTGCTGATTACACTGGACCTCTCAACGTTATCGCTCCCATGGCCCTCGCGTCGGGTGTCCTCGCCCTCGGCTGGATCGGAATTCATACTTCTACGGGAATAATTGTTCTGGCAGTTCTCTACGGGTTCTTTTCGGGCGGTTATGTTTCCATCCCTCCAATCGTGATAATGACTATCACACCTGACCTTCGAGACTTTGGCACCAGATTGGGCATGTCGTTTGTGTTCGTTGCATGCGGGGCTCTGATCGGCACACCCATCGGCGGTGCGCTCATCAACCATATGGATGGGGATTACCTCGGTGTGAAGATATTCGCGGGGGCCTGCCTGTTTTGTTCTGGTACTATAATGACTACTGCACGATTCATAAGAACCGGACCACGCTTGCTCGCTCGAATGTGAGCTCAAGCATTCCTTGTCATGGTAAGGGGAGGTCTATGCAGATGTTTTGGGCCGCTGCATGGAGCAGGTCTCGCATTGGATTTACGATAACCTTTTGGACATGCGAGCATGACTGGATATTTAATTTTGTTTTCTTCGGATAGTATCAAAAAAGGGGGCATCTTTACATAGCGTTTGGTAAAAACAATAGAGTCAAAAAGGAACATCCAAGAACGCCAAATATCGGCGACTGAACGCAGCCAGTAAAGAATTTGGAATACTTATATGTACATGTGATTTTGTCTTACGAATATCGTCACCTTTTCTTACGGATATCTTCACCAATGCCTAAAGGCCACCTGGATACTGACGCCTTCGCAAAGATCAGCAGATGCAGACCACGACCATCATCTTAAGATACATCCTCCGGGCTGACCAAGAAATTCTCTCCGTCCTCTTTTTGGTGTAGCAAATCTTTATCCCGACTCAATGGTTTCCGCATGTCAAACGCATCTTCGCCGCCAGACATGCCCGTGGGATCGTCACTGTAATAATTCACCACCCGCCTAAACACAGAATACCTGTGACGAAAAAAAAAAAAAAATTAAAAAATTCAGGTTAGCAAGACTCAAGAAAAAGATATAATAATTGAGGTGGAGATTTGCATACCCCATTCCTTTATACATCCCCACGGCAACTTGATTCCCCGCCCGCACATACAAATCGACAAACCAAGCATCGTTGATATCCGACGCACGCTCCAACGCCTCCGTGAGTCGTCGCGCATAACCGAGTCTGCGCCAGGCGGGCGCGACGGTGAGAACCGTGATGTGACCGTGCCATGGGGTGTAATGTTCGGAATGGCGCATAGAAGCGTCTTGGGCCTCGAGTTTACCCATAACTAGAGAGGCCCCGACAAGTTAGCTAATTGTGCGAGTGGGATTTTTTTCCTTCTTCTTCATATTTTCTTTTCTTTTCTTTTTTTCCTGTTTTTTGTTTTTTCCCATGAGTTGGCCGTGGAAAGGCCTACTGTATCCTACGATCTTGCCGTCGCGGTCTTCGACGACGTTGAAGAGAGACGGCCATTTCATGAGGTATGTGAGGTAGAAATTCGGGTCGTAGTTTTCGGTCAGGGGATCCAGGTTGGTGAGATTGAGGGAAAGGAGATCCAAAGGGGTCATGCGGCGTATGGAGGTCATCGTCGCGGATCTGTTCTGAGCTCGAAAAATGCGCTTTGGGTTGAGGCGGGAAGTCTGGAGACCGCAGATGCTTAATTACAGCATCAGCATCAGCATGTGCTGTAGTGTGGCTTTGTGTCAGTAGTATTGATTAACCAGCTGTAGAAGACAGAGAGGGCTTGGTTGTGTTGCCGCCGTTGTTGGAAAATCCCCCCGGTGCAAGCTGGGTTGGGGCGAGAAGCAACGCTTTGGAATCGTCTTTGTTCAACTAAAAAAGGCTGAAGTCAGTGCCAGTTTCCTTGAAGAAACAACGCAGTTGTTCTGCTTCTCCTGCAATGCTTTTTGTTTATTTTATTTTTTTCTTAGAAAAACAATGCAAAGCCAGTGTTTTACAGGCATGACCGACCGCACTCTGCGTTGGCACCATTCAAAAGACAGCAGTATTTAATTTTTGTTTCTGATCCTGATAACTAGTCAGCCTCTCGATTCTATTATGACTTTGTAGTTAACTTGATTAGTTATTTGATTCGATATCCAACCATAGCCCGCCAGGCCGGTGAAGAATTCTCCTCTCTCTCCTTTTCTTTCAGCGTTACTGTCTCTTCCTCACAGAAATCATCCGCTTTTATTCTACGGCCAGAAACTGGGTCTGCGTTCATGACTTGAATCTTCACTTTTTTTCCCGCCTGCCGAGTGCTCTCCCTCTATCCCTGGAGCACAAAGGACGCACCTGCAATGCCGCCAGGACCCTCATCCCCCCGCTCCCCAGCCCGCCGACGGCGACGGAATCCCTCAGACCTTGATCTTTCGTCGGCTTCGCCGGGCAGTTTCGTTCGGACAACATACGGCCAGAGTCCTCCGTACTCACCGCAGACACCGCGCATGTCTGCCCCGCAGTCTCCTGCGATTTCCAGACGTCGAGTCTCTTCCTCGGCGACAATGGGGAGACCGGCGAGGTTCTCGGGTGATTTCGCTACGCATATGAACGCCGATGGCGGCGACGGAGGCGGCCTGGGGAGTCTAGCAGATGAGCTGGCGAATGCGTGGGATGACGGATATGGGTATGGATACGGAGAAGAAGATGCGTCCGGGCTGCAAGACGGCGAGATCATGGTTTCTATAGACGGCGTTGGCTCTCCGAGCTTGGAAAATCCAGCTTATATCGAAGCGATACACGACATGGGAATAGGTATGGGAAGCGGACTGTCGCACGCTGGTTCGGACTCGGAGCAAGATCAGTTGAAGCCACCCAAGCAGAGGCTAAAGGGACAAGCACGGCATCGGCGCCATGAGTCCCTGTATGATGGCTCGGATTATGGGAACGATTCCGATTTTGAGGAGCCTGGGGATATGGCCCCGGGATTGGAGGCGCGGATAGCTGGAATCGACGACCTGGTACGATGGAGCAAGGGAGACGAAACCAGCAACGAGGCAATCGACCAGTTTATTGGTCTTCTACGGGAACTCGGCGGGCAGGCGGGGCTTGAGAACAGCACCACACGGTATGATATGACAGCTCACCGGCTGTGTCCTTTATTTATTTTCTTCCTCTTCTTCTTCTCCTCAATTGACTGACTGCTCTCCGTCCCTCTAGGCTCATCACCGCACATACTTCCCTAGCCTCGCACCTCACCCACCAAACCCGCTCCCTCCAAACCCTCACCCATCCGCTCCTGATCTCATCCTTCCCGACCCTCTCTCCAGGCGCAATCGACGACCTCGTCCCACTGATTGACTCACTCCTCCCCAATCTGCCCTTTCCCGACCAACACCAATCACCCCGCCACCACCGCACCGACTCCAACTCGACATCCAACTCCCACTCTCGCTCCCAATCAAACGCCACTCCGCTCCTCTCTCTTCGAACTCTCCTCTCCCAAACTTCCGATTTAACCCACACTCTACGCCATCTAAACGACACTCTCCACGAATCCCGACAACTCACATCCACCGCATCCCGGCGCCTCAAAGCCGTCCGCGAGCTCGTCATCGAGATGAGACGCGAAGATGAAGCGCGCGAGGAAGGCATTCGGTGGATTGAAAAGGGCGGATGGGACGCTAGGCTGGCTGGGAGGGAAGCGGGCACGGTCTGTCAGAGCGTGGTGAGTGGGTTTGAAGCAGTTTGTGGAGAGTGGAGGGATAGGTTGTTTGGAACAGGGACAGCCAATGCGGCTACGACGGCCGCGGCGCCGACAGAGGTCACAGTTCCTTAAAAATAGCTGTTCATTCCCATTCTTTTTTTGTTCTTTATCAGTGGACTGGCGGGATATTTGTATTTTGGTTTTTGGAAAGCCCTTTAATCATGTTCCTCTCCTATCTCTGCAACCAGTTTTCTTTAATCTTCATAATTTAGCTTGTTATGCGGCAAAAGAAAAGACAAGTATATAGATAGTCATGTGTCCCCTTTTGTCCTTTCCAGGTTATAACCGACAATTTTGAATATTTTCAAGGGCTTTGTTCAAATGTGGCGATGAGTTCCTTTCTTAATCACTTTACTCCGAGGCGCAAACATTCATGAGATACCATTGAACATTTTGCTCAAGCGACCCAACCAATAATACCTAAGAAGATGTTTGAATCTTAAAGAAGAACGTTTCATGTCTCATTCTCTTCATTCTAATAAAAAACCTGGTCCAGAAGAAAATCAATCACGTAAAGGAGATCCCCCATGTCTTGTCATCCATTGTCAACTTCATCTTCCCAGACCATGCCGAAAAAAACAATCTGCCCGGCAGCCCGGGTCAAGGACAAGCGACAAATTTGAGAAAACAGAGAGCTAAGGCCTATGCAGAAAATGCAACATACATAAAAGCATCATATACGCGTACATGATCTGCGAGTGCCAAGATATGCCGACAAAAGAAGAGTGCAGAATTAAACGGCGGCAAAGAGATACGAAAACAGGAAAGAATTGGAAATAAAAGGGGATTAAATTGAATTCAAAGCACAAACGATATGCACTTTTAATTTGGGAATTCGGGGGAAAACGGGGAATTTATCAGACAATAATCAAAGGCGATATAAAGAGTCAAGGAAAATGAACTGTAGAGGGTAGAAAACCACCCAAACAGTACAGACAGAACTCCCCAAGAAAGGGGCGAATGACACGATGTAAGGCAATCAAGGCATTCCCCAAAATTCCCACCAACCCTAAACTAGCTCACTAATCATATGCACCCAGCACCTACTGCTGCTGTCTGAATCTTGGTCTCCAGGCGGCGGGTTTTTCCTGAGGAGCAGGAGACGCGGACGCAGGGGCGGGGCTCCTAGAAATCTGTCTAGGAGGTGGAGCAACGCGTTCCTGAGCAGTCCCAGAATCGCGACGATCAGAAGAATCATCGCGAACACGGATATGTGGAGGGACATATGATGATTTTCCGCCTTGTGCGGGTGCAGGCGAGGAAATGGGGGCGGGAGCAGACTCTTGGGCCGGGGCTGGCTGTTCTTCCGCCTTGGCAGCCAGACGATCTCTCCATGAAGGACCAGTTCGACCAGCAAGATTGAGTCGCGGTGCAGTTCGTTCGGTGGATGCTTCAAGTGGTTCACGTGCTGCTGGAGCTCTCGGCTCTGCAGGCGCTCTCGACTCTGTTGGCACTCTAGGCTCTGCAGGCGCGCCGGCTTTTCGGGCGGCACGTCGCTGCTCAGCTTCCTCTTCACGTTGTCTTTGACGGGCGGCTTGCTCATCAAGTTTCCTGTCACTTTTGTTAGAACAGACCCAGAAATGGGATTGGATAAATACTTGCTTTCTCTGTTCTTCTCTGGCAGCCTTTTCTTCAACCAAAGCGCGGCGTCTCTCCTCTTCCTTCGCAGTTCTCTCTTCCTCTTCGCGCGCAATACGTTCCTCTTCTTCGCGTTTTTGTCTTTCTTCTTCCTCACGCTCCGCTCTCTCGCGTCGGATGCGTTCATGGACTTCCTTGATACGTTGCTTCTTCTTCTGTTCAAATTCCTTCTCGGCAGTTTTACGACGACGTTCGAATTCTTCATGTCTCTTCTCCGTAACATTCTTCTTGAAATCACTGAAGTATGGCATCAAGCGGCTGAGGCGATGTTTAAGAGCTACATCTTCTTTATGCTTCTCCCGTGCCGCCTTTAGAGTCTCTTCCTTGGTCTGTTCGTAGATCTCCTTATCACGTTTTTTCTGAGCTTCGTAGTCAGCTGGTAAATGGTTGAGTTCCTCTCGGCGGAAGGCTCGCTCCAGATGATCGATTCGCTTCGAAGTTACTCTAATCTTCTCGTTCAAGTCGTTCTTTTCTTTTTCAAGTTGAGCTAATTTCATAGCACGAAGGCGATTCGAGTCCAGTTCCTCGAGATCAATCTGGTTTACGTCGATTCCTTTGACACCAGTCTTAAGTTCTTCCAGTTGCTTCTTTAATTCTTGATGGCGAATGCGATCTTGTTCATCCTTCATTCTCTTACGCTCACGCTCACGATGTTCATCCAAAAGACGTTGCTTCTCGGCTTCTTGAAGTTGCTGGGTGCGTATACGCTTTCGGTTTTCTTCTTCACGCTGCTTCTTCTGTAAAGCGTCTGACATTGCTTCCTTTCTCTTGTCAATAAGGACACGGCGGGCAAGTGTCTCTTCATGTTCTTTTGCTGCACCTGCAAGGGTCCTTGCATGTGCGGCCTTCTTGGCCTCGATTCGTGCTTGATTGTATGATGGGTCGACATACATACAGGTGACATGGAGAGTCTTAGCCAAGCGAGCGAGTTGAGACCGAGCGATCTCAGCTGGCGTGTTTTGCAGGCGCTGAACAGACCCAACTTCACTTTCGGCAGAACCAGCGGCGCTTCCGGGGTGAAGGGCCTTAGCGGAAGAGAAAATATCTGACTCGAATGTCAAAACACCAGAGACGTGATCTACACGAATGGCCAAATCTCCTTTCTTGCAGCCATTCATGATGAATTTTTCAACCATCGGTGCAGTGACCTGGAAAGGTTCTGGGAAATGAGCGAGGGTGTGGACGAACTTGAGTTCAACAGACTCGTAGACCTGAGACAACTGTTGGAACAACCTAGTGAGGATAACTTGCTGCAAAGGAAGAACATATTTCTCCATTTCAGGATCGGCACCAATTTGCTTGAGGATAGGCGAAATTTTCTTGCAGATGGACAGAGGGTGGAAGTCGACCTCCAAGATATTGTAAAGCTCACGAATCTCAGGACGACAGCGACTAAGCAGCCCCTTATTAAGAGCATCTTTGAAGAGGGACGCGCGAGTAGGCGGCTGAGGCATGCCCAAAAGATTGGTCAGGCGAGTATTCTTGTTCTTTCGCGCCTCGTCTACGTCAACCAATGCGCCGCGGGATCGCGAAGTACTGATGACAGGGATTGAAAGGGCAGAAAGAAGGACAAAAGAAGCAGCCTTAGCCATGTCCGCTTCGGAAACTGATGGATTATCCTTCTTGGATCCCTGACCTGCGGTAAGAGCAACAGTGGATTGTCGCAAAAGGTTATAATAGCGGTTCCAGGCGGCAGCGTGGAACAGGTAGTTGTCGCTGACCATGAAAATTCTTGTAAGTTTTTCATAGTAATTCGCCATCATGATATTCTTTGGCTGTCGCTTGCTCAAGTTAAGAAGAGTGTGGATATCTTCAACGCTGCGGAAGCCCTCTTGCCAGAGTTCCAACTCGACTGCAACGTTCAACTGCTGGAAACGAGTATCCAAGTGGCGTTGGAGTGTGTCTGGGTCGCTCAGATTGATGGCGTGCATCTGAGCTGAGTATTTAGCAGCATTCTGAACGTGGTTTCTGAGAAGTTCGCACAAGCGACGGAATTCGGTTTTGCGGGTATACTTTAAGCAAAACTGGAAGGCTTGAAGAGCGGTTGCTTGATACATTATCTCGAGGCGCGCATTGTTCTTCAGAATTTCTAGTACCGTACGGTAGGTCTCCCAGAGGAATTTCAGCCATGGAGTAACGACTGCTCTGTCTGTGCGATCGCGAGATTGTTCGCCGGACACTGTGGCGAGAAGAATTGTCTCTGGAGTCTCAATGGCGTCAAGATCCTCGACATTGGAGGTTGGCGCCGCAGATTCGAGTGAAGATTGAATCTCATCAGCTTTGGCTTGGGCTTCAGTGACCTTTTGTTCAGCAAGCTCAATGAATTTTTTCAAAACCATCTATATAAGTAAGGGAATTAGCATTGTAGTATTTTAGAAGATCTGAGTGAAAAATAAAAGGAATATTCGTGTCTCAGCATACCTCGATAGTTCCCACGTTGGTGTTCTGGGCGATATTCTTATATTGATACAATCCATCTTTCGCGGATTTCCCTTTCCTCAAATCGACACACAGCTCAACGAAAAGAAGCATCACCGGTTCAAGGGATGCAATTGGGCTGCTGCGCGATCTCTTCGAGGTGACATGTTCGTGCAGGACAGACAAGGCTGCGGCGGGCTGGGCCACGGCAATGAGCTCTTGGGCTCGCTAATAGGCAATAAACCGTCAGTCGCAATCATTTGAGTCAAAGTACCGGCATATATCTCACCCTGAGAACATTCTCAGGCTTGACGTGAGGTAAAGGCGGCATGCTGGGCAACCTCTCCTCCCTGACTCAAGGACTGATGTTAATCTGGCCACTCGACTGAAAACTTCAAGATGGCTTCTTGCTGTAATGGACGGATAACGGTAGGAGTAATTTAGGCCTTCGATAACGCGCCGATGAGTGCAGGGCCTTTTCCCGACGACGACGACGATGGACAGACAGTCTCGAGAGGGGTTTGTCTCAGTGGGTTAGAAGTTTCATCCTGGCAGGTTTGTTGAAGGTTGTGGGAATCACGAGAAGGCGAAAAATTTCCTGTGGCTTATGTCAGCTCAGCCCCAGAGTAAGCGACCTCATCGAGTATAATCCACGTGACTAAATCTTCCCCTTTTTCAACAAAGGAGAGACTTCCAAAATCCAAACGGGAGCATCAATTAACTAAAACTCGTTAATGGTGCCATCAATTGCTCAATTCTCAGCCCACCGTAATTCAGTGCGGCTAGGTGTCAGTCCTGCAGCTCAATATGATATCTTCATAGTTGATTTCGAGCTGGATCCCAAGCAGTAACCATACTTCAGCGATAAGAAACTTTCAGCACATGGCTGACCTCTCTTCTAGGGTTTCCGGACAGAAGGCTAGGATGAAATCAACAGCTTCTGGAAACAATAGCGGCTACCGATTTTCCTTGAAAGTCTAGCAATGGAGATCAGCTTACTTCTCACTTGGGCAATCTAGTCTATTTTTTGCTTGGGTTATGAGAAGAGGATGGTTCGATCGGCGTCTGTTGTGCCAATGGTACAGCATCTATCGGGTACGCTGCATCAGGAGTGCATATGCAAATGTAACTGAGCCTACTGTACCCCTGCAATGATCACAAGCAAATAAATAAACCTTGAGCATGATGGTCCAGTAGTTGCCTTCTTTGGTCCAAAACCATACACACCACAGCGCCGGGGGGTCATCATCTCTGCAGTACACAACGAAATGGGAGTCTCTAAATCCCTCTAGAGACCATTGCAGAGTCACCATGTTGTGCCAGAGCTCAGGCGACCACTTTAACTTGAGGGTTCGTTTGCTCATGAACTGAAATACCCCGGTACTTGACCTGTCGAAATACCCAAACTGCACAAGGCAAGATTTACTGCTGAGGGTTTATTCCATCATAACTCCAACACGACTGCCAGCAGTCTGACATGTGGAACACCACTCCCGAGAATTAACAAAACAGATCTCCTCGTCCCAACGGCGGATATGTCTGGGTCTACGAATAATGGAGTGACCCTCCCATTTGAACAATATGTACGTACGATTTCCTACGAACACCAACATCTGTAGCTACCAGCTAACGGCAATTCAAACAGTGCAGGACGTATCACGGTGGTACTAGAACCTTGCCCTTGCTCTCGAGTATGTACTGTACATACCTGGCCAGTAGGCCCAGATTTGAGACATGCTTGAGTCTGGCAAAGCCAATTGTTTGCAGGCCCGAGATTTCATCCCATTCCGGGCAGTTTTACGTGGCATAACCCATAGATATCAACATTGAGTCTTTGATTGAAAGGGCTGTTGACGATTTGCTTAATTGATGCAAAACATGCGATGCAATATTGCCAAGCGCGCTAAGCCCGCCCAGGTCCATGGGTCTGTAGCTTGACTAATCGAGGATGGTCGAATTACACAATACAGACGGGACGGTAAGTTCGGTAATTTCCCTTGTGCAGACAAACCCGACTGCGCTCAGACATTCTGTTCCGAGCACCTAGAGAAGAAAAGACACAGCAGTTGACGTTCACTTGTCCCTCAGAAGACCTGTATTTTGTGGGAGAATGCATATTGCCAACGGGACTGAAACGGGAAGCCGGCGGGGAGGGAGAAGAGGTAACTAGCTTGACGGGGAGAAGAGCAATTGCATGCATGCTTCTGGTAATTGTGGGGTGCGGGCTGTATTGGCATGTAACGCAGTTGATAAGACGCCGAACTATTGGCCCATGGTGGTATCCAGCCGGTATTAAAGCGTACGAGAGCCGAAGTTTTTCGCTGGTTTAATTTCGCCCCCTCCCCCCTTTTTACCGAGCGAGAGGTATTCGCTTTTCTGGTCCTGTTTTTTTCCCTGTTTGTTTCATCTCACTTTGGACCACTCTTGTTCTCCTCTTCTCTTTGCACTCTCTCGCTCACTCTCTCTCTCCCTCTCACACTCCTCTTGGGACAACTTCCTCTTGCACTCTGCACCCAACTCTCCCCTCAATATCTTGTTCGAACAGCCCATCTCCTTCAGCCCTACAGCTAACTGAATTTATCGCTTTTGTCTCGTCCTGCAAAATCAGCAACAATCACCTCTTGAGCTGGTCCTCATTCATCCGTGCACTCATCCCGTGGGACCTCCCTTCTTTTGCTTGGCTCTTCGACCTGATTGTCACTGGCAGATGGGCTATCGGCCGCGCAACATGCCCGCTGCATACGATCAATTGCGACCTAGGGGGGATGGCAGGAATAATCGCCAAAACATGGCTGAATTGAAACTCAGGCGCCTTACCGAACTCAATGCGCGACTGAGAGAAGACTTGGAGAGACCGAGGGTAAAGGTCACAGATGCCTCGATGTCGTGAGTCTGCGCCCTCTCCCACCTCGTGCACCCGTCTTCAGCTCGAGCGGTCGCTAACAAATTGCGCTTTCTCGCTCTTTCTGACAGTCTCATCAACTACTGCAATAACACGCGAGACTTCATGGTTCCTTCAGTGTGGGGCCAGGTATCCAATTCCTCTCCCGCACCTTTCCCTTCCCCTCAACGGGCCCTGCGTGAATGGAACACTGATTTCTAATTTGTTTTTTAAACTCCCCAGGTTGAGAAACGAGAAGACCCTTACGCTCCTCAACAGTCCGGCGGCTGCTGTATAATAATGTAAAATGCCCAATCATTGATACCCGTTTCACCATACTGTTGCTCCCACTTGTCGATTCAAAACCCGCTCCATCCTTATTCCCTCTCACCAACCTCTCTTGATCAGTCATATCCTAATTCTACAATCTACGACCGATCTGTTATGACTCTCGATTCCCTCTGTTCTTTTTAATGCATATCGTTATACATACGCATTTCATCGACCTCATTCATGTTCTCCCTCGCCTTGGACCGACCATTATCTCAAAGACCATCATCAGCTCTCTATATGAAAACAGCAGAAGTGATGGATCTCTTCGTTTGGGCCCATGCATGGTTGAGCGCGTGCAATGTCTCCACTTACGAGAACGAAGGGAGGCATTTGATCTGGATCCACGTTATGTTTTCCGTGGCTTTTTCTTTTCTTCTCATTCTAAAACACCAGAAGCTTTCTTCTCGCGCCTTCTTTTCTTCTAATCTAATATTCTCTCCTGGGTGGTTTACGGCTCTTCCTGATATGTGGCGCTGTTTCCATGTATCTGAGCCTCCATAGGCCCTCAGACCTTGCAGCCATTTCCCTTTGTTCTCAATTCTTCCCTACCATTTGTCTCGTCTTTATACATTTCCCTCTTCGCGTCCATGTATCTTGTTCTCATTCGAAATAACCTTTTGTTTTTCTTTCCTCCTAAGCAACCTTTCTAACCCATAAGCTTCTTGCTCTGATTTGTACCTCTCAATCACCTTTTTGCAGCATTTGTCTTGCCCCAGTTGTTTTATTTCATTTTTGAATTTCTTACATGGCGAGACTCGGCTGGATGGGTGTACCCTTTTGAAGTCTTCTCTTGTAAAAATAGATCTTGGGACAGAAAGGAAAAACAAAGAAGGCAAGAAAGATGTTTATCGCTTCGAGCCCTCATCTTGGTACCATCTCCGAGATCCCAGTCTCAGCATTCAGCTGATTCGCGCGGGACGGAGAGGCGAGAACAGCAGCGTAGCTCTGCTATCTGTATCAGAGTCAGCGAACTCAGAGAAGACCTAAACCGTTCTTATGTCATGAGATCGCTGTCAGTTCGCTGGAATTCCTCGTTTTGACGCGACGTTATATCTCCGTAGAAGGAGCTGCAAAAGTAAAGAAGCTCCTATTTCGTTTTCTCTGCAAGAGGTGCCTCGGTCTGGCCCAATAAACACGTCGGCGCATGTCGGTACAGCTGTGTCTTGAGAACGAAAAGAACCAAAAAAAAAAAAAAAAAAAAACACTGGCATAGTTGAATACCTAGATCTTCGTGTGTGTGATGTGGAATTGAGAGAAGATGCATAGTTAGACAGGTAGTTAAGCTAAAACTCTCGCGTGCTATATATAATAACAAGGAAAAAAAGAAAATAGACGGATCGCTTCAACGCACTTCAGCTGGTCCCTGACGTGCATGACGCTGAGGTGTTATGCTGGGACCTTGCCACTGCCTCACATGTCCCCCTTTCCCCCACTTAATCTGTGTGTGCTCAACCGCATTTTCATTCCCTTCTCCACGGAAAAAAGACCCAAACCGACTGTTCAACTCAGTCATATTAACTACTATCTATATAATTTCTGCAAATTGCAATCATGGCATCCACGGAGCAGGTCGATCGCGAAGCTCAGGAACAAGCTGCCACAGCACAGATCCCAGATTGCATGTCGACAAGCGCAACAGTGCAGGTACATATTCCGCGGGTGACTATCAAATACTGCACACAATGTCGCTGGATGTTGAGGGCTGCCTATGTACGTAAACGACAACTGTATACATTAAAATGAGCATGAGCTGGTTTGTTTATTTTATTCTTGTTTTTAAACACCGCATATCATCACCAAAAACTAACATTCCAACCAAAATAGTTTGCCCAAGAACTCCTTTCCACTTTCTCCACCTCCCTGGGCGAAGTTGCGCTCATCCCCAGCACGGGCGGGATTTTCACTGTCACCGTCCTCCACGCATCAAATGCTGATTTCACCACGCAAGAGACCGTCATCTGGGATCGCAAAGTCCAAGGTGGTTTTCCAGGTACAGTCAAACATCCCGACATGAATGTATATAAAAAAAAAGCTGAACTACCTCAAACTTCGGCACTTGATACCCAAGAATTCACTAACTGCTGGCTTGGTCAAAACCGGCCAAAAAAAATAAAAAAATACAGAAACAAAACAACTCAAGTCCCTAGTTCGAAACATCATTGACCCATCCCGAGATCTAGGTCATATTGACCGTGCGCTAGCCAAAGCGCAGAGCCAACAGGGCCACAGCAACACTAAAGGGCCGGATACTAGTTCGCCATCAGCGGTAGCGGTAGCTACGATAAGGGAATCTGGCTGTATAAAAGCGGGTGATGAGAAGGAAGCATGTGTGGATTGCCAGTGAAACAATATACCCAATTCGTTAGAAACCAAACCAAGGTCCTAACGCCACCTGAGGTGAGCAATCAGAAACTGGGCTCTAGCAGCTGCATAAGAGATCAAGAGATAAACCATAGAGCCTCTAATCCTTTCATCAGGAAATTACAAATGAAAATTAAAACCACCAGCTACACAAGGGTGCGATATTGGCATTGTGCTAGCTGAATATTTCTCAGTGCATGAGTAACTATTACCGTAGTACCCTTGCCATTGAAAGCAAACAGATACACAATGGCAAAGAATAACAATGCCATCATGGTGTGTATATATATATGTATGGATATCATGGCCATGTGCAAGCCAGACGCACAAAAAGCAAGCCAAGCAGATCCCACGAGACTGCACCAGACTGCACCATCGCCGTTCCCTTGAAGGGCAAGCTAAACATGCCTGAGGTCACTTCCACTTTAAGACCATAAAACAGGAAATGCTAGTAACCGAAGAAAAAAGAGATAACAGCGCACCTGTAATTTAAATCCCTTTTGAAAAACCTCACTCCGCCAACCACCTCGTCCGCTGGAGATGTAAATGCATGCATCAAAATATGTATGTCAAAATATGTACAGAGGTAGAAGCAGAAAGACAGAAAAACCGCATATCGAGGATAGTAGGTGATTCGAGCAATGTTAATCTCGGTGGAAATGTGTGTCGGAAAATATGCAATAACAACTGAAAAGTGTCATAAATGCCATGGTATCAACGCTCTGATCATCCGACTGGTATCACAAATAAAAGAAAATAAGAGAGAACCAACAGAATACCTCATTCGACCTCAGGTGAAGCAAAAGTACCACAGAAGCCTAAGCGTCGAAATACGCCTTACGGACCGAGCTTGTCCCTAGATAAGAACTAGTGCAGGTTTAGAACTGCTATTTGAAATGATAAGTCACCGATGCTGCTCGCTCGGAAGAGGAGGAGATGAGGGCTTATTTCGCCGCCAGAACGCAAGGCGCAACCGGGATCGCCGACGGGGTAATGTGCGGCCAATTGCGCTACTGGCACCATTTGTGGAGGGATAATCAACTCCAGATAAATGTTGATGATCTAAGGATTGGTTGGGAGGATTAGATTGGCCAGGATATGCGGAAGACGAGGGATTCTTAAGCGCAAAACCATTGTGATGGTTGGTTGTAAAACTTTTGTCAAGAAGTGACGACATGAAGCTGGCAGTTCTTCCAAGCGCTGGGCGCTTGTCCCGTTCGGATTGATGGCAATAGAAATTCGAGTCCACCGGTAAAGCGGCCGTTGAAGGACGCCTGTAGCCAATGTTGTCACCACACGCGCCATCTCCAAGACTCGACTCGTAACTGCTCGGTACGCCACTCCGAAAAGTCTGCCCATACGCCCGGCCGCCATATTCTTTCTCGTCATAGCTGTTGCTCTCAGCTGTAACCAAGCTGCTGGCTTGAGAATTAGATGAGATTGGCGTCGTTACCGTATTGTTTGTATACGTGCTTGTGCTTTGGTTCCGAACGCCGTTTGTGGGCGAGCTAGAGTGGTTAAATATTGCTGAAACAGGGCTGGCTCCATAACCTTGCTGAAACTGACGGTTATCCAAATCCCCTTGAGGTTTATAGAAACGCTGGGTTGTAGGATTCGCGCTTATAGGGACATATTTGTGGTTCCCATTGCTGTTCACTCCGTTGATATTATTCGCGAATGAAAGTGGAGGTAAATGGCTCTTAGGTGTCGATGACTCTTGGGAGTTATGTTCTGTGTTTGTAACTGTTTTCTCGTCCGCTTCATCATCGGAACCACAGTCTTTTTCAGATGCCCCGGGAGAGACGTCCCCGGAGCTTTCAGGTGAGTGTTCGCAGGAAATCGTGTAATACACAGATGAGTTTTGATCTTTTAGCTTCTCGTTCCTCTGTACGCCGGAGATTTCGATCGATGGAGGCGGCGAAACTCTAACTCCACTCTGCTCTACCGCGTCTGGAAGCTTCTGACGATCGATTAACTTCTGCCAAATTGATTTGTTGCGTCGAATTTCATTGGCAGCAAATGACATATCCGGGAGGACATCGGCGACTCCATCGAAAAGAGGAAGTGCAAACATATTCATAAACCCAATCTGGCCGTTCGCTTTCTTGACGAAGTTTCCCAACTCTGGAGGACCACCAAATAAGGCTGTTTCCATCCCAATTTCCGCTTCTATGGCGCCTTGATTTGAAAATTCTTGTTGGAGAATATCGGTCCACTTTTCCGCTACATGGAATGGGCGTGACTAGAAGGCGGGTGTCAGTTAGACAAATGGCCTATCTATGGAGACATAAGAGCAATCCTTACCACGTTGCTGATATCTGCGCATTTTATGAGCATAGCACACAGCAATGATCTGTAATTTTCAATGTCCTTGGATTCCCAACCCCAGATAGTTCTGTTACTAGAACGGTAGTTTTGTTGTAACTTCCCTAGAGACTCCATAAACACACTATGGATACCCATGTCAGTGGCCAAAATCGAATCGATCATCAATTTTCTTAATCGAGTATCACTGAATATGGACGGCCAATGGCGGCGAAGGATTTGCGAATAGGCGGCACAATGGAAGGCTTCTAGTACTGATTTGTCGTTATAGAGCTGGGCAAGCGGCGCATTCAGTTTCACGAGAAAGACGTTATTAACACCTGGATGGCCAACATCATGTCCGATGGCTGCGATGATTAATGTGAGGGCCTCAAACGGCGTCAAAATAGATGCCATACCACCTCCCGTAGTTACCTCCTCGCTTCCCGGAGGGAACGGTGGAAGAGCGCCTATCTTGACAAGGAAGTAAAACAAGGATTGAAGAACATCAATCGCGTGACGAAAATTATGGTAGAGAACAAAGGAGTTATATGAGTCGCGAACGGAGAGCAAGAAGGACCGTATCTCCTCTGTTTCTGAAGTCAACGAAAGACCTAGAAAAAGGAATGATATAATTTATCTTACCAGTTGAAATCCTCCATTTTTCTAGTTCAGGAGCTTTCAATGCATGCTCAAGCATCACACACGCGGCGTGGATTAACTCGTCATCGGAAAATTCATGAGACCAAAAATTCCATTTAGCAACTTCTTTCTCGACTAAAATTTTCCGTTCCTCGACGATTGGTACATCGCCTATTTGGAAATCCTCGATTGCCTCTTCTGGGTTGCAGATTCGTTTCATCAACTTTGAAACCATTGCTTCTCGAAGGTAGGCGTAGGATTGTTTGTCTTCTGAACAAACCCATGACTGACGCCGCACTTTGCGGGAGGCTAAGAAACGTCCTCGGTGTTTTTCGGTAGCCTTTCGAGCGCGATACGCATGAAGTACGAGCCCTTTTACTCTGGAATTATCGAAAGGGTAAGTAAGGACATCCATCGCTCCAGCATCCAAGCAACGACGTATCTGTTTCACCTCCCGATCAGCAGCGACAACTGGCGAATTGTCTCTTAGGGTCATGGAAAGCCCATTCTCATTATGATCAACAGACTCCTCCTCAACGTATCGAAGAATGGCAACGGGCACGATGATACTTGGCTCGTCCCCGATGTGGATGTCGGCGGAAAACCTTGAAAGGAGATGAAAGCCATACAATTCCTCCGACTCGGTAGAAAAGGTTAGGTTGCGTGCTAGACCTGACGGTGACACGGGGAGTTGCACAGAACTCTGAGTGACCGAAGGCTGGTGTACCAGCTCCGAGTTGCCTTTGATAGCAATATCAATAAAGGCAAAGATTGGAGCACAAGTCTTACTTGACTCTTCTTGCAATTCGGCGATTTTGCTTGCGAAGGACTTTCCGGAGTGGCACAAGTATACTACAGGCAAATGTTAGCCATGTCCTTATAGTCATCATTTGAACAGTAGCCAAGGATGCTCGTTGGACCAAAAATACTAAAGAGAGAAAAAGGAAAAAAAAGGAAACCAACCTTGTTTGCAGATGCCCAGAATTTGCCGTAAATTACCAGCTAGTTGAGGACAATCGTCAAGCATGGGAAAAGAAGCGTCATCACTAGAGTTGTCTTCTGACAAAAGCGGACTTTCTTTGGCAACCCAACGTCCATAAGCAACCCGTTCATCAATATAGACG
Source organism: Amauroascus niger (assembly GCA_001430945.1). NCBI lineage: Eukaryota > Fungi > Ascomycota > Eurotiomycetes > Onygenales > Onygenaceae > Amauroascus > Amauroascus niger. The sequence continues at coordinate 50,649 of LJPK01000339.1, forward strand.
GCGAAACATTGTTCTCGATCCATGTTGAAACCGAGTTATGTTATCAAACACACAGCTACCTATCTCATTAATCAGAGAACATCAGTATCTTGGTCTGCAAAGACAGTGATTCAATTGGCCGAGAAAACGGAAATGGCAAGAGAGGTGGGGTCTCATAAGGGAAAGGTAATCGAGCTTCAAAGCAGCAGGTATAATGTGGTGATTTAGTGGTTGTGTTGTTGTGTGCCAGTCATCAGACGGAAAGCAAGGGCTACCACCATTTGAAAGGAAGGATGCACTGAGGTACAGTTGGTTAGGCTGCAGATGTAGTAAGATAGGTAGGCAAAGACCTGATGGTCCATATGAGCTCTTGTGCTAATTCTTTTTCGGCTGAAGTGAGAAAAAGAGGGCCAAAGAAAATTCAAAAGATTGAAACAGACGAAAGAACTGTGGGGAAGCAGTGTGGTCTTTTTCAGTTCAAATTCAACTCCAAACGCATCAAGTTTCATAAAACTTACCTGCACTAGGCCCAATGGCACTGTTTCTATCCTCCTGCCTTGCGTTTTTACTGGTCTTATATATACTCCCGCACGGGAATCCCTTCTTTTTTTCACTGACAATGGCCAGCTGAATTTGGACAACTCCACCAGCTCTTTCCCGCTTCACCCCAGATGGGCGAGATATTCTCTTTTGACCACAGCGTGTGACGATAAACTGGCCTGATAAGCACAAGCCCACTCGCATTCGCTGATGTCAGCAACGATCTCTTTTTTGCTTCCTCTCAATCCCCACCTCCTTCATCAACTAAACAAGTCGCTCTCGAAAAGTTCAACCGGGGCAGATCAGTTGGGTATTTGGATTCCAGCGGCGCCAGCGTCGCCCGTGAATGAACTGAAGGGGTATGCGCAACATCCGCGCATCCAAAATACGGGCAGCTTATACTGGACGACAGGGACTGGGGAATGTTCGAAATTTAACGACTCAGGATACAAGTGAGAACGCGCTGTAAGAGTCTGGGACCGACTATATATACATCGGAATGAAAAAGGAATATCGTTAGATGCCTGTGTTGCGTGTCGAGGTATCCGGAGAGTTGACTGACTGCCTGATTACGAGTTGGGGGGGGCTTCTTGATGTGGTTGACGAACGGCTTCGAAGAACGCAATCCGGTATATCGCAAACGGGTGATTGACTGTTTTACTTCATACAATTAGATTCGATCATGGTATTTGTGGACTAACCGAGTACTGCAAGGCACTCGTTGACGGCGTGGAGACTCGCCTTGGTAGCAACGTCGGCGACGGGGGGTGAAGGAAAAAAAAGGGTGGTGGGAGGGAATTGCGAGGTTTCGAAATGGGTACGGGGTTGGACCAGAGTGCTACTTGTGGTTAATGGCAATGCACAAGCAACGGGCCTAACGAGTCAGAAAAAAAAAAGGGAAGGGGAAAGGAGTGTCGAGAACGAGAGGGGGGGAGAGAGAGAGAGAGAGAAGAAGAGTCCAAGATTGGCGAAACTAGCAGTTTGAGTAACGTCCAACGCGGCTGGCGGGAAGAAGGGAAGATGGCAAACCCGCCGTCGCAGCAAGCAGCAGAACGGGGCAACAATCGACCACCCCCCGGCGGCCACTCCCCAATGCAAGACGTGGGAGGTAGTTCCGCGCCAAGAAATTCGATGGCAAGGATTATGGAATTAAAGAACCAGGCTAGTAAGGACAGGGATGCCGCCTAGTGCCGTGGTATTATTACGCCTAGTGGGCTGATCATAATCTTTGGGGCCCATCTCCAGCCATACACAGGGCCGCCCCTTTTAGCCTTTTTGGACCACATGCAAGGGTCAAGCCTCAAATTCGGCCAATCGAACACCGCGCCCCAAAAATAAATATCTTTCAAGCCGTACCTGTACTTGTAATATCTTACACAAGTTCGTTACAAAGCACAGTTACATCGTCAGAAAACGAGAAACGAGGTCGCCGAGGGCCGATGTCTGACGGGGACTGATGATGGGGGAAAGAGACAGCGGAGTGTCGTGATGGCGTGTCTCTTTTTGGACCTGTGCTCTTCTTCGATCTTCGGATCGAATAACTAACTACAAAATGGCCCTCTGCCCCCCAGACAAATCATGTCTGTGGTTACTGTGAAACAAGCCTCGAGCCCAAGGAGTTCTGGCTTGATCGGTTGTCCAGCTATGCGCACAACATGGATTACCTTGCAAAGCCGTTGGTATAAACGTGATTTGAAGGCGGGTCTTTCTCCAGAAGCAACGTTCTTGAACTCGTATAGGTTCTCGAATGAGCAAAGCCTTGGGCATGGGCAGTGGACTTGACTACCACCCTGACCACCGCAACACAACCAGCTGACAGCCACTAGTCGACGCCCCGAATATTATCGGCATCTCATGTTGGATTGACACTCTGATAATCCAACCACAACATTTATGCGGGACGCTCTCCTACCGATCCCTCTTCATCCAGAGCGCGAATTGTGATGATCAAAATGATACTGTCCTTGCCCCCTTGGAGATCCCATAGTTACAAACAAGCTAGCCGGAGCCTTTCTTGAAAATGAACCCCTAGATTCTTCCACAGTCAGCTCCCCATTTGCAAAAAAAGACCCCAGCGTCAAGCTTGGAGTCTAGGAGTTTGCAATTTATCATCTCCCAACTTGGAAGAACCTGATCTTCTCCCGCCAGCTACCGCAGGCTTTTTCTTTAATTATACCCAATCAAGGACTGTAACCCTTCCAAGCGTCATCCAATGTTGGCCGGAAGAACATCCCGTCATGAGCATATGTAGGGAGGGATCCTGGCCCCGGCAGGTGGGAGAATATACCTGTTCCTTTCTAACTCTCGAGTTGCAAATCTTAACATGGGCACCAGTATATGCTGGTAAACAGAAGCCAATCACCGAAAAGCTTCCAACGGGGTTAGTAGGGGAAGGAGTTTATCCCAGCGGGTCGAGGTTTCTATTCCGAAGTACTCGAAAGGACGGGGTAGTTAAACCGTGCCGTGGAACACATGTAACCTGTAGTGCTCAATCAATGCCTGGTAGCATCCAGACTTTAGCCTGATGTACAGTCTGTACATCAGTCCCTGCATGCTGGAGAAAGAGCCACGTCGTCGGTGACCACTCCAAGGCCCGAATATAAGGGGATCAGCGGAGGACTTAGTAGGGCTCCAAAGCTCCCGCATTGTTTTTATATTGTTTGATAATATGGTATGTAAGATATACCAAAGGATGATTGAATCTTAGAAAGAGCTCTATCTGTATCCCAATAGGAAAGGTATGATTTCGGTCATCTTGGGTTTTCGAGAAATATCACCATAATCCAAACAGCTCTCGAAAAATATCTTGCCAACTTGTGATGTATTGAACGTATGTGCAATACGGGGTGATAGTTACGAAATTACGATATATTTCATTTAGCGCCATAAAGCGTATCAATAGTCTACTCACACAACAAGAGAAATCATCTCCAGCATTGCATTCAGTAGAGTTGGTATTAACCTTCATTGAGAGAAAAGACCAGTTGGTCAACACTCCGCACTCGAGGGATATTCGAGCTAACTAACTCGTTGATAGGGCGCTCGTCATTAGATTGAGCTACAGCTGGAGAAGAGTGCTTGGTTAAGAAACGTGTAGCACATACAGTACACCCACCTGAGGCTACGGCAGGACGGAATATAACGTCCGAATATGCCACCCAGCAGGAATCTGATATGGGATGCTCGGGTTCCGTCTAAATTAAGCTCCCGATATTGTAAGCCACGTGGCGTCACTTGTTCTGATGGATAGTTAACTATAAGAACTGATAGATTGTCTGTGTGGCTGTCAAGAACATAGCAAATGTCGCTGCCTAACTACTCTATAATACGGCAGATGTGGTTCGCTCCTCTTTTGAACTCGACTGCGCGCGGGCAGCCGGGAAAATCGGTTGATCATGCGTTGCTTTTGCTTATAAGCAGTTTCATAACGTGTCGATCTTCAACGAATCTAAACCTTTTCCAGACCAAAGCAAACCCGGGATCCCTCGTATTAAACGGGGACTCTTCCCAGAATATGGCGGGAACCTTTCATCCCACTTCTCTGACTAACTAGTTACTCCCGAAAGAAAACCTGAACACACGACACCGGAGAACTCTACTGTGTATACTCAGTAGTTACCAGAACGCCGGGGTTGCATCCCCTTTCAACACAAATTCACAGGTTGGAGATGCATGTTCATTTTCTGGCCTGACGATTCTTCCATCTGGGTTTTGTCAGCGATTTTATTGTGTAAAGTACATATACACAGGAAACAAACGATCATCGAACTTACGAGTAATTACGTTACGTTACGTGTGTCGATAAAACTTGCCTGTCAAAATTCCACACGCAGCTGTCACAAGAAACGTGGGGAAAACCAGAGCACTCGACATTTCTTCCATCCGGCTTCTACCGACATTCTAGAAGCCTTCCCTATTAGCGCCCGTCGCTCAATGCTACTAGAAGGGGAATGGATGGCTCTGAGGATCCTTGTTTTTATCTCTTATGCTAATGAATATATCAATATAATCACAGACTGTCTCCGGTAGTGGGCTTTCCTGCTTTTCTGATATCGCAGCGAATCTCTGATAAAGCAGCCCAGAAAAGAAAGGGACATAATAACTACTCCGTAGACTCTTAAATGATTCTTTGATGCAATCAATTGCAATCCGGACTCAATATTTACGATACATAGGGAGATTATTACAGTACAGGTATTTTCATCTGTAGACAGGACAACTCGTATGGAACACAGTACATACATACATACATACATGCCTACTGATGAACGGTGGAAGTTCCATCCACAGAAGGGTTTCTTCTATAACTTCGGCCTGGCTTGAGGCTGGTTCCAGACCGGGCGTATCAAAATACAGGTTATCTCTCGGCTTACCCCACTTGTCGATCATCGTCTGTCCTGCCCAACGCAGCGTCCCAAACACTGATTGGCGCCACTCCAGCGCCACAAAGACCGACCCGTCAAAGAAGAAAAAGAAACAGACGAAAACCGCGCAAGAGAAATGGGAAAAAAAAATAAAATAAGCGACCAATGCTCATTCTTTGTGACTACTCATTTTTCTGTTTTCCTGCGTGTGTGTGAAGGCGTTTTCTAGAATTCTTTCCAACCAAAACCATACAAAAAATACAAGAGTTGTCTTTAAACCGCTTGAAAAAAAGGGCGTATTGCGGATTATGTAATTTATATACTTACATACCGAACACTCCCCATATGCTGTTCTTTGCTTCTTCTTCTGGGCCCGCTTGGTGTTTACGATAAGGCTGGCTATACGCGGCTCTCCTGCATGCCCTCCCCGGTCGCTATAAGAGATACACCCCGTATATAGTACTCAATGGAAGTTCCAGAATGATTTTTTCGGAATTTTCTTTCTCATGCCGCTGGGACCCTGCCTGTCCCAAATCGTCCGCTTCATTTAAAGGGCTCCGCCGCCGGTGGTCCGGAAACTGGAAATCATGCCCCCCAAGGGGCCCTGTTTTGAGAGCTACACCCGGGACTCCACCGTCGTGTCTGATTGGATCGTTCCAGAACCAAAAACTTGCGGGTTTGCTTGTGTTGGGCTTTCCTTCCACTGCCTTTCTGGAATCAAGAGCTGGAAATTGAATGGGCCAATCGCCGTCGCTCCGCTGGGAGTTGGAATATTCCGAATAGGGTAATTCCGCTACATGGGTTGGTTTGGCGCCGGATCGGGGCCAATCAAGCCCTGGGAAATGACTTTGCGAGTGGTTTGGCTCGCATTTCTATTAACGAGCGGGTACTGCCCTAGTTTCTATTAATACTTTTGCGAGATCGATCCTACTATTGCGTAACTCGCCGTTTGGGAGCCTTGCGCGCAGTTTCCCGGATCCTACCCCGTGGACTATACTCCGTCTGTCGTTGGCCAAATTTGACCCGCAAAGGCACGTTTGAGCACACGTCGTTGCAATGTAATTATGTATTCCATACTCGTCCATGTGGATCATGCTTGAGCAGCTTTATTGTCTAAGGAGGTTGTTTGACTGAGGTTCGTGAAAGGAGGATTACCAGGGTTACCATAGGGAAGGGGTTGAATTTCATTCATCCAGCTCAACAATCATTTGGCGCTCTATGGAAAACAATCATTAGCCTTGAGGAGAGTTTGAAGGAGAAACCCAACAGCATTGCCATCAATGAGAAGATAACGTACCCCAGAGTTTGTTTGCTGATCCGATAATGGTCTCAGCCTTGGCCAGAAGTTTGGCATTTAAACGCTCGGCTTCGTTTGCGTCTCGGTGAGATTTTCCGTTTCGGGGTTGACCCTAAATAATGCCGCACGTGTGATCAGTCGAAAAAAAAACAAAAAACAAAGACACGTTGACACCAACAAAGGAGATTTTACCATTATCAGCACAGGCACCAGATCCGTCGCATCAGCCGCCGCCAGCGCTCTCAATGTTTTGAAACCATTCTCCCACAATAACCTCGCCGTCCGACTCTTCACATACGTAACCTGCGCCAACTCCAGCAAATCTGCCCGTGCGCCGGCCTGGAGTCGGTCACGCATGTGATCAAGAACAACAGCCAGCATCTCCCATCCCATCCGTTGGCAGAACTTGACCATACTGGCTGCGAAGCCATGACAGATCTGAGTGAGGTTCTGAACGTTTCCGCGGGGTATAGAGTATTTCTCTGCAACTGCAGATACAGGCACTTCATTGCTGAGATCACGCAGCTGAAATGCCGTGTACGCACGTTGATAAATACGCATGAGAACAGGGTCTTTGATACCGCTGTGCCCTTGGGCCCTGAGGCACACAAAAAAGGATTAGGAAACCCTTTGTCAAAAAGATAGAATGGATACGAGCCAAAAAGAAAGACCATACATGGAATTAACGAGACCTGGATTGACACCCATGAATTGCAGAGCCCGCACCCCGCTGTCATCAAGTTTGTTCATTTCATTGCGGAACGTAGGCCAATCAACATCCACGCTTGTTCCTGATTGAAGTGGAGCAAACATATAAAAGATATGCATTTCGCCATCCATGACAAACGCTTGAAGTGCTCTTCTCAGTTCGTCGTGGATAAACATACCATCCTCTGGGCTGAACGCGGAAGCTACAATGGCTTGACCAAGCTGCGTGGGTTCAAACGAATCATCCAGCCGCAGGTTTAACAATTTGGCTTCGACCAGCTCGTTAAGAGTCGAGTCCACCATCGCAAATAACTCCCCGTTTTCCATGGTTTGGTAAATCAACGAACATTTGACATAGTCGTTGATATCTTCGCGGCCAGAAACCAGACGAGTTGCGACAGCTTCAAGGAGAGCCCTATCAGTCGATTAGTCGTCAAAGATATCAATTGAAAAGAGGTGGAAAGTACCTCTTGACACCTCGCTTTTCCGGCGATAAACCACTAGAAATCTCAGGCATTTCGGCTTCCATGAGATCAAGGACTGCTTCGAGGTCGTCCGCTGTGCAACAAAGAAATGTTTCTCCTATTTCGTCTTTTCCTTTACGGCCCGCTCGGCCGCGCATCTGTCGTCTTTTGTCCAGCGTTAGTCTTAACTTGTTAATTCTTAAGTAAGATTATCGCACATACAACATAGCGGGACCAACCAACTCGCGGCCCATTCGAGCTCCGCATAGAATTACCCTTCTTGCGGGAAGGTTAATGCCGGCAGCCAAGCTACAAGTAGCTACCAGTACCTTGAGAATGCCTTTATCGTACCCTTCTGCTATCAAATCTCGCTCTTCGACTGTTAAACCAGCATCTGTGATAGAATACCGGTTGTCAGTTATCACGGAAACGCGAGAGTAAAGAGACATGAGCAAGAAACAATACTTACGATGAAACGCAACCCCCTTTATAATCGTCTTCTCGAATACAGGGTCAAGGCCACAGGGAAGGCTTTGCAAACTTGCAATTAAATCCATTCGCTTTTCCAAAACGTCGCTATCTAGCATGGAATCGTCCGGCATTGCATCGGCAATAATCCGTGCATTTATATGGCATGTTTGCCGGCTACCACAAAACACCAAGGCACCATACCCAGATGTAGCCGTCTCTAAAGTCAAGGATACCATAGCGTTCCAAATTGGATTTTCCAGCTCCTTGTGCACAGATTTCTCAACTCCTCTATATGCAAGTGTTTCGCTTTTCGTCGCACCTGATTTATTCAACGCCACAGCTGTTCTTAGGAAGGCCTTGGAGTCTCCAGCAGGGTATATCAGGTTATCAAATACAAGAAATTCATGAATTGGTATCGGACGATATCTCGAGATGTAGTAGTTTGCGTGCAGCCATTTTGCTAACAATTCCGTGTTCTGATTATCAAGTTAAACCAATTTGCGAGTTTTATCAGTGACAAGAGAAAAAAAAGGGAATATCCGACATACCGACAATGTGGCACTCATGCCTACGACCTGGATGGGTTGCTGAAACAACATGAGTTTTGAAACCATAATTTCAAGCAAGTATCCACGATGCTCGTCATCAAGCATATGAAGTTCATCCAAAACGACAATACCCAATTCGTCAATTTTACATTCTTCAATAGCGGTGTTTACCAGCCCATTCGCCTAGGAGATTCTTCTGTCAGTTGTGCTAAATCAGTTGGTAGAGAAGTAAATATAGCATCGAACCTTTTCAATAGTGCAAACTGCGATATCAGTGTCTGACCAAGTAGCCCTAGACTTACTTCCCCCAAAGAATCCGGTTACCCGTATCGGGCTCTGCAGCAGTTTTGCACGCGGAGTATTCTCGCAATCGGCTTGACTGGGTGTATCCATTCCTTTAATCACCCCTTCTACCAGCCGGCGAAGCCATTTCAGCTTCTCCTGGACAAGTGCCACATACGGAAGCACAAGAATAGCTTTCTTCCGAGGATCGTCGATAATCCTCTTCAGCATCAACACATCAGCAACCAACGACTTCCCCCCACCCGTCGGGGCGCTGTAAACAAGATTCTTCTCCCCCGTAAGGTGCCCACGTCCAAGCAGGCACGATGCCTGCCAGGGATATATACAGTTCACCCCTAATTTTTCAAAATTAGCCACCAAGCTCTCGGGCAGTCTATAGCTGGAATGCCGAAGCGAGAGCAGCGGATTCTGCGAGGGTCCAGGGGTGCTGGAAACCGCTTTCCGCTGAGAATAGGTGGCGAGGCCGTCATCTGGCGCGGCTACATCGGGTAATGTGCGTATCTTACTCACCACCAGCCGTCTCTTGTTTGATTGAATTGGCCTGGTGAGATGGTGGGAGGGTATTCGTCGCGCGTTACTGTTGTTGTTTTCTGCCTGCAATAAAGAGCGGGCGGAAGTGAACGCTGCTGGAGCCCCATCTCCAGGCCGAGGCCGCTTTGTGCCTGCGTGAAATGTAGTGGAGAAGCCTTGATTCTGAGCAATATCAACAGGCGTTTGGAATCCTGTGGTGTGAACCCCTTTTTGGGTGGAGTCGCGGTTCATTCCAGGGGCTGGGGATGTTTTGTTCTTATTCCCAAGTACGGCAATAGGTAGGATGTCACAAACGGGGCCCAGCACACCAGTTCCCTTCCAACGACCAAAAGCAAGTCCTCAGGATTGAAAATCCTCAAGTTTTTCTCCCTGATTTAAGCTTACAGCCTTGTGAACATCTCATGTTGGAAGTCCGGTTACCTCTTTTACATAAGACGGGTCCGCTCAGGTCCACTCCCGCATGTAGTTACCAGCTAGGCCTAGTTAGTTAGAGTTCAATTCACGTGAAACACCGAGTCATCTCTGGCGGAGATTGAAATTTTCCTGCTCCGTGCTTGGTACCAAAATTACCGTATTATAACTCCGCAGTACCAACGGCGAAATCATCACATCCATGAAATGGAAAGAAAGTATGGCATTATGAACCTTCACCTTCTAAAGTATATGGAACCCATGGACAACGGGGGAATTGACCAGGCTCTCGGGGGAACCCATTGCATGTTTATTGAAGTCATTATTAGCAGCGAACTCGATCCCCCCTAGTAGCCAGGTTTGCCCCTTCATCTTCAGCTGGGAAAGAGATCAGGATCCTCCCTGGAAAGCTCCTACGGCAGCTAAAATGAGTTCAGGCATTCCCTGCAAAACGTCCTGATAGGGTCTGAGGTAGGTGACTACAATATGTAGGTAGCAATTCATTTTTTGTTCAAATCCTGCTTTTCCCACCTACACATCAGTTAGTTGATGAACGTAAAATGGGATTTTAACTCCACATCCGACCTTGGAATTTCAAAAAATTGTCAACCCGCGCTAGTTGTCAAACGCAGGGCGGTTGCCATCACTACCTGTCTTTACACGGTACGACCGGATGTTCTCTGGCTTCCCCGGATGTGGTACAAAACCATTCCAGGCACTCTTTTGAACCCCCAATTCCAGTGGGTCCTCTCCCTCCTCAACCACTTCAGTGGTGGCATCGGAAGGTCAATACAATTACCACCGAACCATAGTCATGAATGATGCCACAGAAGGGTATGTTGTATCGGCATTGCTTTGTCTTGAGATTCACCCTACACTGATAGTTGCAACCAAGAGGGCACAAAGGCCCGCCAAAGTTCCCATCAACCAGTGCTCATATACGGAAAGCATTCCCCTCAAAAGGTTGCTTGAAGGCCCTCCCTACCTCGTAAACATAACACACGATGTCTCTAGGCCTGGTGTGAGGTTCGGAACTTGGCGAATCCAATAGCGAAAGAATGGCCACCACAATTTGGCTCCCATTGACAGTTTTTGATAAAGTCAGCTTTGCCTATAATCAGAAATAACGCCCAGGGGAAATAAGCGCAGATACAGAGGTCATCGGGGCCTTGAAAAGTCCTTTGAACAAAGAGCAAGACTCCTACCAAATCTTCATTTCACTTCCCACTCGGTTTGGATTTTGCCTTAAGAGTTTCTCATCTCTGGATATAGATTTTGAGGTTCTTTCTGTTCATATTTTATTGTGACCCTTCAATTTGACTGCAAATCTGCTCTTGATTATTGGACCTTGAAACTGCCATTCCAGTTCATTGACGTTCAAACAAGTCTTCAAATAGTGGCGGGGGATACCGGAACCTATTCACTCCCCGCGATATCGGCGCTCACCCCTTGGTCAGAAAGGTCAACAATCAGTCGGTCAGCCAGCAAAGGCAAATCCAGATGAAGGGGTAGATAGATGAATCAAGATGAATCCGAATGGTGAAGTAAGTAGAAAGGAGAAGTGAAGAGAAAGTTGGCCAAGGTGTGAGAGGAATAGGCTGTTTTGCGGTGAAGTCTGCCAAGCAGCGTCACCGTCTGGAAGAAGCATCAGCATCCTAGCCCTTTTCTCCAATCAAGATGGAGATATTGAGACATTTATTTAAGCAAAGGAATAAAAGGTCAGGAAGAGAAGGTAGTGCAATGACAATTATGTTGAGATTATCAAGAGGGTTCATTAGCGGCCGCAAGATAGGTTTGCTTCTCAGAGGTCAGATTTCAAAAAGCGTTGACTATGATAGCTGGGTTAAGGCCATACGGGTTCGAATCAGGTACCTAGATTTAACGCCCTCTTTTGCCTTTCATCTCTGGAATCCTCACAATTCGAGTCAAGTTTGTAAACCGAAACGACGTCTTCCCAAGGCTTTCCACTTTTGCTGTTAATTATCACGTGGGCTTGGCGTCCCATCAGAAACCGGGGATGCTGATCCGTTGGTTCTTGTTTGTCATGTTTGCACTTTCGACGCCCAACCTTTAAAGAGGAATTTCGACAGTCAGCCCTCCATGAGTCCATCGGGTTTGAAATTAACTACGAGAGCGGAATATGGAGGTGATGACTGAAAAAGATTCTTGATGAGGACGAGTCCGTCCGCGGAAACGGAAGGAAAGTTGAGCCCTTCAGCATGAGTAAGTTGAGGTTGAGTCTATGTAACTAACTACCGGGGACAGGACATAACCTAGCTTTTCGTGAACAATGGATGTAATTACGTACAGCACATACAGTCACTACCCAGTTAATTGCAACACGCGGGAGGTACCTTGGAGTGGTGGTGTTGTCGTTGTTGTTGGGGGGGGGGGGACCTCAAGAAGCTGGACGGAGAAAATGAGTGCGACTTTTGCAGAGTCTTTGCCCTCGATGTTGATCTCACTACACAGCAAAAGGCATTGGATGAGGGTTGATGCCTTTTGGTTCTTGAATAGTCTTTCTTTTCTTCTTTTTTTTTTCTTTTTCCTGCTTATGCTGTTCTGCATTGGGTTGTCCGTGGAGTTAGTTAACCGGACAGTACATAATGGAATCATGGATGACAAGCTGGTCACCCTCCGCCTGTGGTATGTTGCCCTTTTGCAGGCTGGGCCTGGATGCATGTTGTGTGTTGTGGTGGATTAACTACCGAGATTGCCCGACCCAGGAGAATGCCAATTAACCACTGATGAGCCACATATATGATCAAGTTGGATAGAGAAGCTCTCAAAATTCAAGTAATTAACTGAACTAGATGTCTAGCTGCTAGGGTAAACTGTTACTGAGCCGAAGGCGAGTTATATAACTGATCTTCTGATTGATATAACTTCGGTATAATGTAACTAGTTATGTAGGTAGTTAACTTAGTTATATTTGTAACTGACTACGCAATAAAGATAGATGGATGCCTTCTGGGTTGTCTGACCCACTGACCAAGAACTAGTAACCAAGGCTGTCATCAGTGAATGCTTCCCAGGGACTCTATTCTTCTATTCTTCTCCCCTGCTTGCTGCTGCTTCTTTTATTTTTTTTTTCGACGGAAGTTGTCTTGTCATCAGGGTTGCCGCCAGCGAGCTAGCTAAGTCAACTCCTCCGTCTCTGCATAGTGGGGAGTTGTCTTTTTTATTTTATTTTCTGGGCTCGGCAAGCAAAGCTATATTACGGTCCCCCTTCTTATCATTCTCTTTTTTCCCCTGCCTCTCTTGCTCCCTCCCTCCCTCCCTCCCTCCCCCCCCAGGTTTTGAATGTGTATCCTGCCTCTTTTTCCTCCCCCCCCTCCCCCCCCCCCCCTCCCTCCCCCCCCCCCTCCCTCCCTCCCTCCCTCCCTCCCTCCCTCCCCCCCCAGGTTTTGAATGTGTATCCTGCCTCTTTTTCCTCCCCCCCCTCCCCATTCATCCATTCATGGCCATTCAGGATCATTCATGATCATGCCGGAGCCATCAAGAGAATAAGCTCGAACGGCATTCTCCCTCCCTTTTCCATTCTTCTTCTTCTTCTTCTTCTTCCTCCTCCTTCTTCTTCCATATCTTTTCTCTTCTTCCTCTTCATCTTCCTCCATATCTTTCTCGTTTTCCATGCCATCTTCCTGAGCGAATCTACTCTTTTCCATCCTTTTTCCCCGGTTTGGTAAGTGGAATCCTTTGTGCCCTTTTCTAATCTTCTTCGTCTTCCCTGCTTCGTACGTCCTTTCTCGCTTCCTTTCCTCTCCCATGCCATATATACACCCGCTCTTCTCCCGCCCATGTCGACCGAGAGAGAAGGGGAAAAGAGACATACACATCACCAACGCCCGCCCTGTTGGATCCGGCATTCTTACATAACACACGTCTTTCCTCTTTTTTGCATGCAAGAATCAATCTTCCTGGGAGCCACCCCGTTCGTCTCTCTCTCTTTTTTTTCTTTGCGTTTCCTCCAAATCCTCCACTTCCCTTCCCTCTCTCCCCCCCCCCCCCCGCGGGGGGGGGGG
>LJPK01000339.1:64434-156215 GCA_001430945.1 Amauroascus niger
CCCAAGCCCCGGCCAAGTCCAGCCCAGCTTCCCACAACCCCCGTTAGCTGGTTAGGTAGTTTACCTTTCCATTCTCTTGTTTCCCAACCTCTATCAACCGCCTCTTTCGCACCCAAGCTCTCTTCTACAAACACACACACACACTCTCTCTCTCTCTCTGTCTCTCTCCCCCAGACACTTTCTCTTCCGTATTACATGGTCCTGCGCAAAACTCCTGTCACAAACCAGCCATCCGCCCCCCGAAAATCTCAGAACCACACAACTCTGCATCTGACAGACTTCGGAATTGGCTCGGCTCCACCACGTTTCCCCGATCACTCTTGTCCATATCCCCAAATTTTAATTCTCATCACCTTTTTTTTGCTTCTTTCCTCTCTACCTTTGGTTTCCTCTTTTTTTTTGACGTTCCTTTTGCCTTTTCTTTGTGTGTTCTCGTACTCCGTACTTGGGGAGTGAACCCGGGCTGGACCCCGTTGTTGAACACCCATTTCCACCACACCAAAAAAAACCTCCACCTACACTTTTCTAACTTAGCACGGCTGTTTTGTAACTGTTTCCGGTATTACAGCGAATCAACCCAAAACCCAAGTCCCATCTCAGGATCCAACCGCCAAACACGAACAAACCGGCATTACACAATTCTTCTCTCCCTTTTACCTATCCTGCGGTGAATGCTGTACCGCACGAGACTGCGATTGTCAGGTTGTCCCTGAAGTTGTCCTGTGTTTCCGCCACACATGGCAGCCGCTCAGGATGCCTCCCTCTCCGCCGAGAGTGAAGCGCCCACAAAGTCCGCTGCGTCTTTACCCGCCCAGACCTCCTCAAACAAAACTGGGAGCACAACCGAAAAGGATATCGCTGCCGGCAACGGACCCCAGTCTCAACCCATGACTACAACCGCTTCGTGTTCTTCCGCCGCAGATGCTCCCAAGCAGGGTGCGATCAGCTCGACCTCCACCTCGGCCCCTTATGGCACCCGATCGAGGAATCGAGTGGGTGTTCCACGACCCAACTATGCCGAAGACCGCGATCTCGACCTGGAACTTGAACCCGTAAGCAACGCCAAAGCTGGTGCCTCCAAAAAAACTCCGTCAACCAGCCACAGCGCATCCAGAACTTCTCCAGTCGCCAGTGCTGAAAAGAGCGGTGGAATGAACACCAGAGGAACCAGAAATAACACAAACAACCACAGTTCGACACCTAAAGAAGCTATCCCAGGCACATCGACCTTTTCTGCCAACCCAAACGCAACGAACGGGTCGAAAAAGCGCAAGCAGCCAGGATCCAGCGCGACTGTTCAGGGATCGTCTACTCCCACAAGTTCGAATTTAACAAACAGAAAATATACTGTTGCTGCTTCAAGGTTGCCTGAACTAGACTGTATGACGAATATGATGACGTTTAATAACTGCCGGAGCCACTTGAAGAATGGAAAATTAAAAGCGGACGACGGAACTGTTCTGGCACCAAACGGTATTTGTTTCAATCCTCTTGAATCTATTTTTTGTACTGTACAAACAGACGCCTAACTTTTCTGCTACTCGATAGATCACGTGTACCTTATTTGTGAGCCTCCTGGCGAGCCTTATTACCTTGCGCGAATCATGGAGTTTTTGCCCTCCAAGGGCAATCCGAACGGGCTCGTTGAGATGGTTAGGGTCAATTGGTACTACCGACCGCGCGATATTCAACGGAGATCGGCAGACCCCCGCATGGTGTTCGCTTCGATGCACTCCGATACGTGCCCGCTCACTGCCCTTCGAGGAAAATGTCAGATTTTACACTCGTCAGAGATTGAAAGCCTGGAAGATTACAGAAAAGGCAAAAATTGCTTTTGGTTTGATAAGATGTACGACCGTTATATTCAACGGTATTATGATGTGATTCCAACCAACCAAGTTATCAACGTCCCCCAACATGTAAAGAAGGTCTTGGATGAACGTTGGAAATTTATCCTGGTTGAAGTGGGACGAGGAAAGGAATTGACAGGCGCCGTTAAGACGTGCAAACGATGCAGTCAATACGCTGCCAAGTATGATATTTTACCCCGCAAACCTCTACTCCCAAGTGAAAATTACTGATCTCTAGCTTTAGTGTCGATTCCGTAGATTGTGCTGTGTGTCACCGCACTTACCACATGTACTGCGTGCGACCCGTTTTACAGAAGAAACCCGCCCGAGGATTTGCTTGGGCATGCGCTGCCTGCAGTCGTGCTCAGGATAAGAAGATGGAAGCGCGAAACACACCGCTTATTGGAGAAGTGCTGCCAGAGCTTGAACAAGAAGTGTTTGAAGAAGACGAAGAAGACCCAACGGCTGCTGCAGAAGTTACCCAACGTAGCAGTCCTTCCATGAATGAAGCTGCCACACAATCTGCCACACCTGAACAGACAGCGCAAGCGAAACTTTGGCTTTTCAGATATTTAGGCATCCATTGTCGTGTTGAGGAGGCATTGGAATATGATGATAGAATATACCCTCGTGCTAGTTCACGACTCGGCTCCCGACATCAAGCCAACGTTATACCATGGTATGGTCGTCCCATCAGATACGTCAAAGCCCCCGAAGTCAAGAAGAAATACCTCAAATCGAAAAAAGAGACGAAAGTGTCAAGGGAAGCTGTTGCCGCTATTGAAGCAGATAGAGCCGAAAGAGCCAAACGGCCAAAATGGATTTTGGACGAGCCACCAGGTTACATACGCCGTGGGGAGGATGAACCAGTCACCTTCAACGGCAAGCAAGTCCGAACCGCGGAGTTACAGTTCAAAATGCCGGACGCATCGGAGCTTCTGTCACGCGGAGAGGATGATTCTCCCGGGTTGCATCTGAGTCCTGAAGATCGCGAGAAGCTTTTGGACGAATACATGGCTGAAGCTAAGAAGATTGCACCCTCAAAAGGGATTCAAGAATATTCCACAAACTTTCTGGATAAGGCCCTGAAGCTCTTATATGAGGAGAATTTTAATAAAGAGGCAGCCCTGGCAAGATTGGGCAAAGTCAACAAGTATACCGACCTCAAGGAGCCGCACTTGAAGCCCGAAGAAGAGAAGCTTTTTGAAAGTGGCGTTGCCAAGTACGGGTCCGAACTACGCCTTGTCACCAAACATGTTGGTTCTGTACCACATAGTCAAATCGTGCGGCATTATTACATGTGGAAGAAGACGCCAAAGGGGCGACAAATATGGGGGAATTTCGAGGGCCGTCGAGGCAAAAAGGCCTTAAAAAAATCAGACAATGCCACAACAAAACTGGTAGACGATATTGCCGATGACCACGATGACTCAGCCTTTGATCAAGACAAAGCTTCAAACAAAAAGCGAGGGTTTACCTGTAAATTCTGCTCGACTAAATCCTCAAAACGATGGCGGCGCGCCCCGTACGTCCCTCCTGGTACCACCGCCCCGGCCGAATCATCATCCAAAAAGGACAGGGGAACAGCCCACACTGTCGCTCTGTGCCAGCGTTGCGCCTTGCTATGGAGAAGGTACGCCATTCAGTGGGAAAATCCTGACGAGGTTGCGAAAAGAATTGTGCAGGGGGGAACGAAGTCGTGGCGACGCAAATTCGAGGAAGAACTGTTGGCTCAACTTCTTACATTCACTGAATGGGATATCAAGATTAATAATACCACCGCTACCACCGCTATAGCTATTGGAATACCAGTTCTATCTGATATGCCGAAAGAAACGGTCGAGCCAGCCAAGAAAAAATTGAAAACCACGGACAAAGATTATGCTTCATCAGCAAAGGAATCTCCGGTAGAGCAACTTCCCAAGAAAAAGGTAATCGAAAAGCCAGCAGAGCCGCCTCCATTGGCACCAGAGCCTCCGAAGCCGAAAACACTCCCTTGTGCGATTTGCAACCAGATGGAACCTGTTGGAGATCAGCATCTGTCTTGTCGGGACTGCCGACTCACCGTTCATCGCGGTTGCTACGGTGTAAATGCTAAGCGGAACGCGGCCAAGTGGTTCTGCGACACTTGCTCAAACGATCACAACCCGGCAATATCAACACGATATGAATGTGTCTTGTGCCCAGTGACCTGGACTGAACATGAGCTGATGGAACCACCACGGACATCCCACAGGAAGAAATCTGAACGCGAACGGGAGAAGGAGAGATTAGAAAAGGAGATGGTTGCCGAGGCTATCAAGCTGTATCGCCAGCGACAAGAAGCTGTTGGAAAGCCTGTTGGTCCCCGGGAGGCGCTTAAACGGACCGCTGGAAATAACTGGGTACACGTTACTTGTGCGGTTTGGACTCCGGAAATCAAATTTGGGAATGCAAACGAATTCGAACCTGCCGAAGGAATGGGATTGATCCCACCGGAAAGATTCCAGGAAGTTTGCAAAATTTGCAAAACCCAGGCCGGTGCCTGCGTCACCTGCCATCTACCCTCGTGCAATGCTCATTTTCATGTGGGGTGCGCTCACCAAGCTGGGTATAAGTTTGGCTTTGATATAACTCCAGTGAAGGTCAGCAGAAGGGACACAGTCAACACTATCAAACTTGGAGAAGAGGCCGGCGCGGTGACGGCGGCAATTTGGTGTCCTCAACATGCTATTCCGACCATTGTGCATGAAATGAGCGAGCCGTCTGAGGTTGACAATGTGAATGCTCTCCAGTTGTACGCCCAGACGTGTAAACAGGCGGATCTTACTTTGACAGGTACCGTGCGAAAAGCTGCTCATTTCCAACAAACTGTGGGTGCATCAATGAGCAGTGGCCAAGTGGCGTCGTCTCGACGCGCTGCCACAGCCAACTGCACGAGTTCAGGTCATACGAGAAAGGAAAGCTTACATGCAGTTGGCGCAAACGCTCGTGGACCGTCAATAGAAGAATCACCAAAGTTGGATCATGCCAACAACACAAATGAACCAAGTGGGAATGAAACGATAAACGGCGCTCACGGCATCAAGGGCTGCCATCGCTGCCAGACAACCGTCAGTCCAAGATGGTGGCGCCGCTCTGCGAGTCAAGAATCGGCTGGAATGGCTAATCGCCAAACACCAAACGGAGCTTCCTACGACGGCGCAAGTGATGAGCGAACCCGAAGAGGCTCGGCTGTGGAGGCCGCAGAACCCGTCCTGTACGAGTGTCATAAATGCCATTTTCAGAAGTCCGAATCGCCTGCAGCACCTGAATCCCGGCCTTCACCGTTTATTGCCAAGCGTGACTCAAGCTTGCCAGCCAACCGTGGCCCCGAGTATACCCACCATTCGTATACCTCGCCACACGTTCAAGCTGTTCAACCAAGTCCTACTTTACACATACCTCCAATTGTTCCTCTCCACCCGCACGGCACAGAGTGGCGACCGGAGTTTGAACAGCGACCTAGTGATTACGGAACGCCTCATCTAAGAAACGGGATTCCCCCAGGTCCTTCGGGGCATCCGGGTTCTAATGGTATTCCGCTTCCACCACCGCCAAATTTCCACTCTGGCCCCCCACCACAACCTTCGCATGTGAATGGGTATGGACCTGCTCTTCCACCTCCCCCACCGCATTATTCAGGTGCCGTGCCGCCTCCACACGCGTACTCGACACATCAAAATCCATATTCGCCCGTTCCAGGCCCGTCAACGACCGGCCCGCCTCAAATGCCAGTTGGCGGCCATGCGTACCCATCCGTTTCTCCCCCTACAATGCACTACTCACCTCAAAATCCAATGAGCGGCTTGCCACCGGCTGCACCTCCTGTCCGAATGTATCCCATCGAAAGAGCCATCGCACCTAACCTACCCTCACAGTCCATGTCGCGGCACAGCGTTGATCCACAGCGGCCAGGAACGCCGAATGCGCCAGAACAGCATCACCCAGCCGGAGTCGATATATCTTCGACCAGTGGACCCAGACCTGCGAACTCTGGGCGTACGCTTGGAGGAAACCAGGCGCCTGTTGCCGCATCCGGAGCCAGCGCAAGTCCGTCTCTAAAAAATTTGCTTCTTTGATAGATCAGCGGGGACGATAAAGAGGGGTTTTGTTTTCGTTTTGTCTTGTTTTGTCTTGTCTTTTTTATTTATTATTGTTACTATCATCATCGTCGTCATCATCTTGTTTTCGCTCATTTTCTAACTTTTTTTTGTTCCCATCTATTGCCGGTTTGTGTGAAATAAGGATTGTTCGGAAACTAGGCGGATAGGATATTTGTGGGTTTTCTCAGTGTGTATCAGGTCCCTAAGGTTATGGTCTGACCTCGGCGGGGTGTTATTTAGTTACCAAATGGGTGCTGGTCATCGCCGGTTCAGTGGTACTATTATAGGGTATTCTATGCTAGACTTTATTTGAGATATCCAATTCATCTTTGTTGGCTCTTTGTAGTTAATATCTTTGATGATACCCTAACTCAAGGGAGATGTACATACGGCCTAACGAATATGCACAATGGGACTTTTATGATAGTGCGGAGGAATAGGAAATGCAACTTGACTCGACATGATAGCAAACGCAGAAAAAGGGGTAATATATACAATCTGAAGGCAAAAGAACTTGGAACCTTTTGAAACAGCCAGTCAGTGCGCGCTCTCTCGCCCAAAGACAACAAGCACGTTCCCATTCTCGACGGCAATGCAAAGGGTAGAATCCTCATTTTGAAAAAAAAAAAAAAAGGTGCGTAGAAGCAAGAATAGGTGGTTCGTCCGATGGTTTATCAAAGACTCCCTCTTCTGGGAAAAGCCACTCCCTCCGTAGCCTTCCCATCAGTGAACCAGCTCACCCTATCTCCGCCATTTTCGTTGACCAATCCACAAGGTAACTCCTTCCCCTCCTCAGTATCAAAAATCTTCTTCAGAACCTCCTGTTTCCCTTCACCTGTCGCCACGAACGCGATTCTCAACCCGTGCGTGACGACGGGGAGAGTCAGCGTGATGCGCTTCGGAGGCGGTTTGGGCGAGTCGGAGATGGCAGCGACCCACGAGTCGGTCTCGTCGAGGAGTTCGTGGCCGGGGAACAAGCTGCATGTGTGGCCGTCCGGGCCGCAGCCGAGCAGGATGAGGTCAAAGACGGGCAGTTTGACGCTGTCCTTTGCGGCGAAGGAGCGCATCAGGTCATCCTGGTAGGCGTCGGCGACGTCCTGGGGTTCGCTGAGGGTGGCGATGATGGGGTGGATTTTGGGCTTGGGGCCAAGGGAGGAGGGGATCTTGTCGATGAATTCGGTCTTGACGAGGTTGTAGTTGCTGTCTGGGTGGTCGAGGGGGACGATGCGTTCGTCGGCGAAGTAGATGTCCCAGTGGGAGGGCTTGAAAGTGTTGTCGTCATTGCCGGCGGAGGGCTGGTCGGTGGGGATCAGGGCTTTGGAGAGGATGGTGGGGAGAGAGCCGCCTGAGACGGCGACGCGGAAGGTGTTGTGGCGTTTGATGGCTGCGTTCTGGGACTGGAGGACGTAGTGCCGGAGGCCATTGGCGAGGTCATCGGTGGTGTTGAAGGTGTAGAGATGGGGGGCTGCTTCCGCCATTGTGATCTGCGCGATAACTATCCGTTGATGAACCTGAGGGGCTTTGTAGAGAAAGCGGTGAGGGGAGCCGGTTGGGAAGACAGCGTTGGTTTATTTCTCAGCGTGTTGCTCTTGTTTAGAGAAAGAGATGGACAAGCAACGAAGGCATTGAAGGAGCTTTTGTTGCTTTGAGAGATGATAAATAGATCTCGACTTTTTGTTTGGGGAAGTTGTGAGAGAAGTGTTGGATGGGGGGGAAGGGAAGTTGCGGAGCAGTTCTATAACTCAGCCCCCTGATTGGCCCCGCACCGGGGAGACTTGGCACTCAATGCCAGGGCAGTCACGAATCATGCTCCAGGGAAGCGCGAAATGTGGATGCCAGTAGGTCGGCAATTTAGCCACTGCTCCTCCTCCCTCCTGAAAAACACTCAATTGGGGGGAATGCTCTCCTCAGGGGCACCAAAAAAAGGCAAGATGCTGCAGCAGAATACAGTCTTATTTCTTTTGTTTGTAGTTATAATTCTTGGATGAACAGATATTGATGCCCTTGGCCGCTACGCCATCATTGGGCTGGTTCAGCTAACTAGAAAAAAGGGAACAGGGGTTGAGAGGAATTAAAAAGCAATGGCTTCAGGAATGTCGCAAATATTCCCCTATCCTAATCTCCGTTTCAACACAGATTCAGCATCTCAGTCAATGCCGTCTTCTCTGCGCCTGTCACGGTCAAGCCATATACAGATTTGACCTTGATCCACATCCGAGAGTAGGTACAATGATACGATTCTATAGTTAATCGGTGTCTATTAGAGAAATAGCACTCCTTTACAAAGGAAAACAAAAACGAAAACGAAAAAGAAAAAAGGCAAAGACCTACTCAGAGGAGGCCTCCAATCCTCCGGGCCCTTGTCACTCTTTTCCTGATTGACATTATCCGTCACCGCAATCAATTGGGGATTCACCAAGTCATTCGCGAACTCCCGTCTCCTCGCCGTTGTCCATTGTCTCGCCCCGCTCTTCCACGCATTGCTCAGCGGGATGACGTGGTCGATGTCCAGATCACTTGCTTTCGTCCATCGGCCTCCGTCATAGGGACTGTACCAATTGCCCTGGACGGGGTAGCAGTTTGGATCGATGGTCAGGCCCGTGCCGTCGCGGTTCAGCACGGTCTCGCGCGTGTTGCACTCGCCGGATATCGTTATCCAATGCGGGAAGAGTGAGCGGGAATAGCCATCCTGTGGGCCGTGAGGAGCGACGGTAAGGCCGGCGAGTGCGGAGCGGGCGGCGGAGGCGGAAGGAATGTTGGGCGGAGTGAGAAGGGGGGCGCCCGGGGCGGGGGCGGGAGCGGAGGTGCAGAAGGGGACGGCGGAGAGGAAGAGCGGGAGGATGCACGAAAGGAACATGGCTTATGTATATTGACTACCTTTTGTGTGTTCTGATCAACGCCGGGGCTTCTCAGCAAAAGGGAAGCAGAGAGACTGGGAGACAACGTTCTTTATACATCTTGAGACAAGACCAAAAAAGGGGAGGGGGATCACCTATATCATCGCATTTACCCATGCCTAACCCATCTATCTATACTGTGTAATATCGGACCCCTCATCCTTCCATTTTGTGCCACGTCTGACGATCCCAAGAGAGAAAGAGACGAATGAAGATAAGGTAGTTAGCTAGATTGCCAAACCGTCCATCGGCGAGAAGAGGGGCTTGCCGATCATCATCCACAGAAACGCGCCCATCACGGCACGGGGAGGGAGGATATCCATTTCCAAGCACGTTGCTCGGCTTCTTCCCCTGGCAAGCAGAAAAGCAAGCATCAAGCCAGTCAAAATGCTATCCGTGACCATCTTGAGCTTTTTGCTCCGAAACAACCCAACCAATCGCTGCATTTGTCCCGCTAGGACCGCTAGCATACGCTGATGATGCTTTCTGATTCTCCTGCTCAATCAGCGTATCAAATCATCTGTAAGCCATTCATTCAACCACCTGTCAAAACACTGTGGATCCTTCATCTTCTTCAACAAGCCCTGCATGCCGTTTTGCCCCTTTGGATAGCTGAGGGTTTTGGTTGGCCGGGCACGGGAGATATTAAGACGAGAGAGAAGTAGCTCAGGAGCAAGGCGCGCCAGAAGAAGGATGCTTTTGTAGTCAGTTGGTCTTTACATGATGCATCCGTGCCGGTGTTATAGAGCCGTGACATTGGTTATCATGTTCCCATCCACGTGTGGATTCCTGCCGATGGGTCTGGATGGAATTTCCCTGGTCCTGTTGACGGCCGAGTCGAAGTAACTAGAGGAAAGGGGTGGAAGGACAGAGCGCATTATGCAATATAACATGCCGCACAAAGTTGAAAAAGGGTCAGATTTAGATCGTGGATGGACTGAAAGTGCGTGCTTTTCTATGCTTGGTCCTTAGTTCCGGTGTCCAATCAAGGATTCACTCTATTTTCTCTTAACCATGGCAGATAATGTATGTCAATGGTCTACTGGTTTACTGAGATCCAAAATCTGCGTCAACAGAAAAATGGATAGGAGACCAACCATCAACAGGAGTAGGGGCAGGAGGCTTTGCCCTCTTATGTATATATACAGAGTTCAGGTGCTGGAACAATATGATATTTACTGCCATCCGTGTCGCCGATACAGGGATCAAATGACTGAATGTTACACAGACCATCCGCCCATGATCCATCTGCTCTCTTCCAAGCCGGAAAACCTTGGTCAATGGCCACAATGCGTCCGAGAGCGTACCAATGACCACAGGAATCAAAATCGGTGGGGTGTGCACGGGCGGGTACAGCCGCTCTCTGGCGGGAAAAAAAGATATTCAGACAATAATAATGAGCCATTTGCTCGGTTTGATCAGTGAAAACAAGGGGATCTATGACCAACATAAAGCATCAGAATCCATTCATCCGGTTTTGTGCCTTGAAAACTTCCCCTTGATTGATGAAATCGAGGAGAACAACGTTCGGTTTGCGACTATGTACCGAATTGCACAAGTCGACGTGTGCACCAATGCTTCCTTCCCCAGTGACAGCATTGGTTTTCGGTGCTCTGATGCGGTCGGGGACAATCACCCCGAATATGTCGACGTTTAAAGTGTGATTCACCAGGTAAAATCGTCCATCGGCCTTCGCATCCGGAGGGCGGTCGATTTTACACTGGGGAAACTTCGGATCGGTGGTGGAAAAGGGAGTCTCAAAATAATACGCAAACTCGTCCAAAATGTACGGATACTTGGACATGTCGGCTTTGTAGTCTGATTGCAAAATGTCACTGAGTCAATCCGCCATCCGGAGCAGACCTTTCGGAAAATGGCTTACCTAGGAATACAATCAATCTTTTCCCAGAGCTGATCATTTCGCCCAAAGTAGGCCAGGCATCCATTGGGAGCACGTCGGGAGAAGATGGCGGAACGAAAATGTATTCCTTGATTCCGCTCTTTGTAAACGCCGCGTCGAATCGCGAAATGTCCAGGTAGTCGCCGTTTGTGAGAAGAAGGGTCACCACCTCTTCCGGGTGACCATCGAGCCACGTCTTGATCGTCCCAAGGAAGTTTTCCACGGGACCTGCATCCTCCAAGAAGCAGGACGTATGACACATGTTCAGCGTCTTCTTATCCTCATTGACGTGTGTCTGGCCTTGCAAATATCGAATGCCCAAATCAAGCTGCTTCGTTACTGAGATTTCTTGATTATGCTGAGGTAGAAAGCCGACAAACGGGGAGTTATGCGCGCCGACAAAGCGAATATCGGCGTAGCGACGAGTGCAATACTCCGGGCGGCCATTGCACCTTGCCTGGGCAAGGAGGCCGGCGGGCAGCAGCCATACTAATAATGCAAACGAGAATATTAGCATAGTGGAGTAAGGATATCAGTAGCAGCGTCGTGTATATCACAGCAGAATAGAGAAAAGAAAGTAAAAAAAAAAAAAGAGGGCGCTCTTTCTCGTGCCTCGTTTGCTCGGAGGAAGAAAAGGGAGGACCGCTAGTTTTTATATCCATCCTGGGGGCAACAGGCAGGCAAAGTCAAGTGAAAATGGAAATGCGCTCCGTCTGCAGACATACAGGGGAAAGCGCCCACCCACAGCAGCACAGGCAAAACGCAAGAAGAAGCAAGAGCGTGCAAACGGCCAGGTGAGCAGCCAGAAGCATGTCCCGACTGACCCTGTCAGCAGTCCGCAGCGACGGCGGCATTGCAGACGGCGAGGAAGGACAACAAGAGGCGGCCCGGCCAAACGCCAGCATCTGACCCGGCGGAAGTTGAATCACGGCCAAATGAAACAGAGGATCCCGTTTCTCGGGGAAGTCAGTTTAGAGGAACGGATGGCCGCATCGATCCGGCCACAAGGGACTCATAATAGATGCCGAATCTTCTCGTCGAATGGCTCGTAGAAAGCACTATGCGAAGTAGTACGCCCCGTTGGATGTTTCTGTCAACGGAGGAGCGATGATCTCCGTGGGCGGGCGTTGACTGTGTGGCGCTTTGGCTTGAACTTTTACTTCTCTGTGTAGTATGTTAACTATATGTTCGTGCCCGGGGTAGAGAAAATAAAAACGAGTAAACCGAAGGATAATAGTCCTAGATATATATGCAAGTTTCCCGAGAAAAGAATGTCTGTAACTGTGCGCTGGGCAAGCCGGGGGGGGCTTCGGTTGTTGGGCTTGGGGGACGGGCCAGGGGGGAAAGAGACTCAAAAGGGATCATGGATTTCTGTTCAAAGAACATTTTAGACGCAATCCAACAGCTGAATCCTGGGCGCGCTTTGACAGCACTTTCACAACCTTCACCCAGAGAAACATAACTCGAGAACAAGTTGATGGATCTGGCATTGTGTTCTTTTCTGGGATCCTTTCTGCGCTGACAAAGCCCGTTCTCCAAGCTTGCGATTCAACCTTTCCATTGAGACGTTCATCTCTTGCGACACTGCTAAACAACACTCTCCGCCCTACGAATTCGTCTTTCTTTTGGCAGAGCTGAAGCGATGGTCGATCGGCGAACCGACCGATGAGCTCCATGTCCGAAAGGGGTACTGATGATGCAGCCCGCGACGATGCGATTGATCTACATGACGAGGAAGACGAGCAGCAGCAAGCCACGGCTGTCAATGGCCGGACGCATGCGCAGACATTCCCAATTGAAGAAAACGAGGCCTTTGACGAATTCGTTACGCCTGATGACCCGGTATCGATAGCAGTTGACAAGGATGAGCATGATGGCGTGGCTCCAGAGCAGCAGAACGAGGACCGCCTTGCTGGCTCACCTGGAATCTCCGTTCGCGGCGCCGGAAGCATCGACGATGCGGCCTCTGTGCCGGACGACACCCCGTCGATTCATGTCCGTGATTCAAGGCCCCTCTCTGCAATACCTATTCAAACCTTTTCCCTGCTAATGGCTTAGGGCTCCATCCAGTCTTCTCCGAGCAGCGCGTTGGGTCACCGGCCGCCCTCCAGCTTAGGCCATAGCCCTCACCGTCCCTTTGACCTCCGCTTTCAGACTCGCCTTTCCGTTTCGTTTCCGGGCACCTCTCGATCGATATCGCCTTCGTTTCTTCAGGCACATTCGCGACACTCTTCGTTTGCGAGCCAAATCCGAACCGAGACACCCGAGCTACTTGAAGAACCATCATCGACGCCGTGGGAGGTTGTGCGATGGACAAAACTCAGAAAAGTAGCAGGTCAAGTCCTCTCCGAGGGAGGCAGGCGAAATTTCGGCCGCCCGACGTGCATGGCGGTCTCTACGAGTATAGTTTTAGGAACGACCAAAGGCATCACACTAGTGTTCGACTACCAGCAGAACCTAAAAGCTATGATCGGTCCTGGAACAAAAGGCATGTTTCGACTTCAACGAGAGAGGCAACAATGGGAACTGACTCTGGTATAGCAACTGCGTCGGGATCAGTCACTTCGTTAGCTATCTCAGCGGACCACAGTACCGTCGCGGCGGGGCATGCTGATGGAACAATTTTCACATGGGAAATCGGAAGACCTGCTCGCCCTTTCCTGCACATACCTCCTATAGCCGCCTCTCAAAAGGATTTTAGGCGAAGCGATGGCCACATATCCGGCGTTTCTGTTATCCACCTGAGCTTCCTAGGAACCAGGCGTACTGCCTTGATCTCTGCTGATGACCATGGAATGGCATTCTCCCATTTGGCAACGAGGGGAATGGGAGCCGTTGCCCGTACAGTCAGAACCACCCGGATACTGGGACGATACCCCGAGAGCGCTCTCCCCACTGGCCGCTCGAGGAAGCCGAGTACCGTACTTGCATTTTCATCTCTTCCTTTGGGGAATATTGAGCAAGTAACAGATTCTTTGGGCCTCGTTGCAATGCTCACCCCTTATCTTCTCGTGATTGTCTCGACAACGCCGGTCGCACAGACCCAACATAAATCAGCGCGTCCTAAAGAAGTTGCTGCGCACAGTGCGATGACGGCTGCGTTGGCTTGGTTCCCAGCAATCAAGTTGAAGGCGAAAGATGCAGGAACCTCTAATACTAAACTGGTATACTGCTGGTCCAATGTTTTGACCATCCTGGAAGTTTCTGAGTTAAGGCCGACGGATCCTGGAGATAGGGATAAGCCTCCTAGTTTAACGTTTAGGCCATTTGCTCGGTGGAGAGCAGCTGAGCCCATTGTTGCAGTACAATGGCTAAGCCGTTCGGTCATGGCTGTATTAACGATAACCCAACAGCTTCTCATCTTAGAGGACAAGTCGCTGCGTGTAACGGACTCATTCGATTTGCTACACAAGCATATATACCATGCGGACCTTTTTTCCAAACAACTTCAAAGCCTTGTTGAACAATTGGATGAAGAGGATGAATCAATGCACGGTGTGACGGCAGACGCCTTCTATATGAGTTTCAGAGCTTACAAGGGTCGACTGTTTCTCCTAGGATTCAACGATATATCTGTTGGTACCTTGTCCAATTGGGCAGACAGGCTTTTGGCCCTAATGGAATCCGGCGATTTTATCGGCTCTATTCGTCTTGCCACTTCTTTTTACATTGGAGACACTGAGAAGCTCACCGTTGGCTTACCAGAGAAAGACGATCTTCGACATGAGATGGTGCAGGAGAAACTCTTGGAAATGATGAGCGCTTCATTGAGATATGCATTTGGAAAAAATGATGAAGCCAGGACAGATCGGTTGCAGCCTGTTGAACTTCGAAACCTTGCAGAAGCCTGCATTGCAGCGTGTGATGCTATGGGGGATCAGGAGTTTTTGTTCGACGAGGTATACACGTGGTATGAAGATAACGGGTCGGAAAATGCCTTTCTGGACGTCCTCGAGCCTTATATAGTACAAGGCGCTGTTCGATCATTACCTCCGAGCGCCGTCAAGGCTTTGATTACTTACTTTTCGACGAACCATACTGCCACCCGCCTAGAAGAGTTAATCTGTCTTCTTGATACGAGCACTATGGATATTGATCAGGTTACTAATTTGTGTAAGCATTATAATCTCTATGATGCTTTCATTTATGTGTGGAATCGTGCCATTGGAGATTATATTTCCCCTGTGAAAGAGTTGCTGGATCTGGCTCTCCAAATTGCTACGACAGCCGTGAATGGCGACGCCGACACCGACGCCAAAAGGAACGATCATGATAATGCCGTGAAAATGTTCCCTTATCTCTCCTATATCCTGACAAGTCGAATATATCCAACTGGGAACGAGCTAGCGGAACCTGAAGCGTCAAAAGCAAAGGCGGATATTTACGGCTTTCTATGCTTTGGGAAGGATTCTAATTCGCTGAATGAGCACACTTATCCCCCTTTCAAACACCTTCGAATGATATTGGAGTTCGATACTCCTAAATTTATGAGTATGTTGAATGAAGCGTTCGAGGACAGCTTTCTAAACGACGTGCCAGACAATATAGAGGATGGTGAACCGAGCTCTACGCATCGTTTAAGCGGTGGCCTTTCCATTAATCGCCAGTACTTGATTAGCATCTTGCTCGATGTTATGGAGTCTTCGAACTTTACAACAGCCGACAGCATTTACTTAGACATGTTTATCGCCCGCAACCTCCCGAAATATCCCCAATACATTCTACTTTCCGGATCGATCCTGCATCAAATTCTCGTTAGGCTATGCGAATACCCCAGTCCAGAGATGCTCGACGACTGTCAACTGAGTGCGGAATATTTACTCTCAACCTACCATCCTCCTGACGTACTGAGCTTGATACCTGTGTTTAGGAAAGCGAAGTTTTTTAGAATCCTAAAATCGACTTACCGTGCCGAAAAGCAGTATCCGGAACTACTGATAACGTATTTGGAGGATAGAGAAGAGCAAGACCATGTCTTCACTTGCATCAGGGATTGTCTTCGGCCGGGGTCTTCATTAACCGGAAAACAGCGTCGTGATGTTCATTCTGTTATAAAAGAGCACGCTGCTGAACTGGCGCATATAAATGTGGCTGAGGCTGCAACGACAATTCAAGTTGCGGCTGCTGACCTCCATGGGGTCTTTGTCCAAGCTCTCCAGTCAGAGCCCAGTCTTCAGTACCAGTACCTGAACGCTTTATTCTCACCAGAGTTAAAGCACGGTGCTGAAATATCCCCGTCAAAATTTGACCACGTCTTGGTTGAGCGTTATATTCAGTTGATGTGTCAGTACGATCCATCGCGTGTTGCGGAGTTTGTGGACGGTCTAAAAGCTGCAGATTTACAACTTGAAGCTGTATTGCCTTCAATTGAAAGCAGCGGAATCATAGATGCTGTGGTGATTCTAGTCGCCAGACAAGGTGAAGTCGGTGGAGCCATGGAAAGGCTAATCAAACACCTTGGGACTCTCGAAGCTGGCTTATTGGGCATTCTTCGAGATGCCGAAGAAAATACGGACTTTAGATTCATGACTGAAGCAGTTGGTGACCTTGCCAAATCCCTTGATAAATATACTCGAGTTGGCATCTGGCTCTGTCAACAGCAGACAAGAGCAGCAATGAGGCCACATAGGGAAATAAAGCTAAACAGGAAGGGATCCGTATTCGAACAACCATTATCACTTGACGAGAATCTCTGGCTCATGCTGATTGAAGCGGTCGTTAGAGTCACTCAAAATGTCGCGCCGCTGTTGGGAAATGATAGTTCGGCGGATGCAGTCAATAAAACTGCTTCGCAACCGGAATCGCCCGTTGCAAACGAATCTGGACAGCTCTTCGTCTCTCTTAGAACACTGGTGCAGCAAGTTTTCACAGCTTTGTTGACTACAACCACCAAATCGGGGCGCATGCCTGCTGACAAACCTGATCTCTCGTTCCTACGCATCCTCCGTGCATTCCTTACCCGTGCTGCCTCTGCCTCACCATCCTTGTCAGAACTTCGGGCGGTGATTGCGTCTATACTATCGGCGTATAATTACGAGGAGTCTTTACTCTCTCTCGCGAATTCAATGCTAGATAAGGATCTTTTCGTCCACGTGGATGAAATAACAAAGCTTCGGCAGCGCGGCTGGCGAGCGAGGGGCCAAGTATGTGAGATCTGCCGACGGCGAGTCTGGGGCCCCGGGTCTGGGGGTCAGCTGTGGGAAGCATGGGAAGCTAAGCAAGCAACAGATGCGAGGAAGAAGCAGGATAAGCTAGTTGAAGAGAGTCAGGATCGCGACTTGGAGTCACGAAACAAAGGCAAGGCGCTGGCTTCACCTCATGCAGCTGCCACTTCGGAAGCTGAACATGAACGTGACGGCGCTGCCGAAGAGCGTGGAGGCGGTGCAGGTGGTGCTCAGGGCCCTGTGATTGTGTTTGGGTGTAGGCATGTTTACCATCGCTCGTGCGTGACGGATGCGGCTGAGCGCAGGAAGCAGCAACATGAGGAGGATTCTTCGCCTCGGCAGGAGAGCACATACCTTGGGGTGGAGGAGGGAAGGACCGGATTCTCTTGTCTAATATGCACTCGTCACTGAAGGGAGATTTTTTACGTTGGCGCTACCTATTTCTGTTGAGGAGTGGATGAGATTGCCTCCTGCTAACAATTAATATATGTCTAATGTCTACATATGCAAGTGAGAAAGTAATCTCCCTCATTTCGATCTTTTCATTGTAATTAATTCAGCAATTTTCACCTGTCAATTTTTAATTTAGGCGGCAGTGGAAATGGAGGGTTGTATTGAGAGTGACTGCCACCCTGCGCAACCCTCCAGGATCCAAAGGAAATGCTACACATCTTCTGCACTCTCAGATCAACTTGGAACTGGGGAAATCGATGGAGTTGCCATAACTACTGGCTGGAGAGGACAGG
This sequence comes from Amauroascus niger, assembly GCA_001430945.1. Taxonomy (NCBI): domain Eukaryota; kingdom Fungi; phylum Ascomycota; class Eurotiomycetes; order Onygenales; family Onygenaceae; genus Amauroascus; species Amauroascus niger. Next base: position 82,116 of record LJPK01000339.1, read on the forward strand.
TTAGCCTCTCCAGCCTCCTTGTGTTTGTGTTTCCATATTAAGGAGTGTGCGTTCTTTTGAAAAGAGAAGAACTCCATCTGACCACGCTTAACACCTTTAAAAGTTACACAGCGAGAAGAGGTCATCCACGAAGTTTGAACATCTCACCAACTAGTTAACTGGTGACTAGAACTTATGCCATGAGAAGGCACTGGAAGAGAATCCATCCACTGCAGCCCCTAAAAATTGGCGCTTGCAGCCAAACTCCCACCAAATTCGAGCGGATCTGTAAAGTGGCACTTCGGCAACTCAATCGCCTGAATGCTTGGTGAGTTGATCTACACACTATTTAACTAAAAACATGATATAGTTATCAGTTGCTAACCCCCTCCAAACAGGCAAAAGCCCGAGCCTGAAACATCATCAGGACGCGCGCCAGCCCTCTTCTCGCGCCTGCTCACCCCCCTCGGCTGCACGGATAGTTAACTACATCATGTGTCGTCCGCAATCCCAGGGCAACACGGCCAGGCGAGGGCTGGATGCACAGAGAAAGGCATGATATCGACAGCCGCAAGTGACGACAATTGTATCACGCCTTGAACTGGTTGGCTCCCTTTCATTTCGTTCTTGTCGCTTTGAGCGCTTCTCCCCCAAAGGAAACAAATTGGGGTGGCGGCGGCATAATTAACGGAAATCCTGGCAACCGACTAAACTAAATATCGCATACGCATAATATCCACCTTTTCGAATCATGGCGCTATTTTGGTCTGGAGTTTAGTTATAGTCGGGGTTGTCCAGTGTGCGCATCGGAGTCTAGGCCGGTTTCGCGTTGGTGGCCGAGGGCGGGCTCGATGCCAGCTCATTGGTGAGATTGGGCAAATGTTCCTGCATCTAGAACCCTGCTCAACAGGCTAACTAACTGACTAGTTAACTAACTACTTGGTTAGTTAGTCCGCGGGGGAACAACGTGGACCTCACTCTCGTGAACAACGTTTGTCGTCAGAATCCTCCCGACGGACGAAGGCCGACGAGGTTGAAACATTGGGAGAACCACAGGAACAAGTGAAACGAAGTGGATTGCTAGTTATCCCTCTCCTTTCGTCCTTGGGCTTCAAAAGTTGGGCTCCTCTCTCTCCCCGCCTGCTTGAAAGTTGAGTCTGTAACTTCGTTACCCCTGGTGTCTTGGCCCCAATGTGGCTTTTAAAAACTCTCACAGCAGAAAGGGAGGGACGCGCTTTGATATCTTTGGATGCCCCTTTTGACTGGGGTTTCCATGAACCCTGGGCAAGGTTCAACGAGGTGGATGCCTTAGCCGGGTGCTAAAGGGGCGCCATAAGCCCAGAGTGGAATTTTCCCAGGTGGATAATGTTCCTATTTGCGGAATCGAGGATCAAATCAGCGCGGGAGGCTTTCACCCTTGTTTCCATCCGGGTAATATGGAGGCTCAACTGGCTGCCAGAGGCCCGGCTCGCATCAATTCGCATTGGCAGCCTGGTCCAATGCTTTTGTTCTTTGTGACCCCCTTGTGTGTAATCCTCCAGGGTGTTCGGTTTACTTAAAGTGCTGCTATGGCCCGTTGCCGTCCGCCTGTCATCCTAACTTCCTCACTGTTGGTGCAGTGATAATTCTTTCACTCTTTTGTTGCCCGTCTTTCATTCATTCCTTTTATATAGTTACTTCGTCTCGTCTGCCCAGGTTTATTGTGACAGGTCTTGGGGCACATGAGCTTCCACTCTTTTATCTAATTACCTGCATTCTTTTACTCTCTTTAATATCCATCATTTGTCTCTGTGGCTGGCGACTGCCCATCACCACTCATTCACATCAACTCTTTTCCAGAGAGTGTTTTGGATATAATCGTGTATAACTGCGGATGAAGATTTAGAACATAAAAATGCGTGCTACCCAATTGACACTGTTGGCCGCTCTGGCTCAGCTCTCGTCTGCGTCGTATCAGCTGGTGGACAACTATACACCCGCAAACTTTTTTGACAAGGTCAACTTCTTTAGTGTAAGTGGACTCCCTCCCCGATACCTCCCACCTGGCAGGATTTCCAGAGTCTTCTAACTCTAGTACAGGGGCCCGATCCCAGTAACGGATACGTCAGTTATCAGAACAAAAATAACGCCTTCCAGGCCAGCCTTGTCAAGAAGCTAGGCAGCTCTGTCGTTGTGGGATCTGACTATAAAAATGTTGCTTCCGGTTCCGGACGCAAGAGCGTTCGAGTGGAGACAAAGGCGCAATACAAGCATGCCCTGATTGTGGCAGATATCAAGCACATGCCCGGCTCGATCTGTGGTGTATGGCCTGCATTGTGAGAAGGACACCCAGTATTCCTTCGTTTCTAGAGTGTTTCTGACTTGCGAATGCAGCTGGACTGTTGGAGATACTTGGCCCCAGGATGGAGAGTTGGATATCATTGAAGGAATCAATCGGCAGAGCACCAATAAAATGGCGCTTCATACCACCAAAGGATGCAAGATCAACAAACAGGGCGATTTCTTCGGCGTCGTTGAGACGCCCGATTGTGATGTCTACTCTCCTACCCAGGCCACCAACCAAGGCTGTCTCATCTCGACCTCAAAGGCCAACACTTATGGCTCGGGTTTTAACAGCAAGGGTGGTGGTGTGTATGCCATTGAGTGGACCAGCAAAGGAATCTCCATTTGGTTCTTCCCTCGTGGATCTATTCCTAGCAACGTCAACAGCCAGAACCCCGACCCTTCGAAATGGGGCAAAGCCATGGCACGGTTTTCCGGTAACTGTGACATGGATAAATTTATGAAAAAGCAACGAATCGTATGTTGCCTTTCCCCTTCCTGTTGTTGCCAGCAAAAAAAAAATGGTACTGAGTGCTAATCTCCATTCGTGAATGTAGGTTTTTAACACAAACTTCTGCGGCGATTGGGTCAAGGCATTCTGGAACAAAGACTCCGTTTGTGCCGCCAAGGGATCAAGCTGTGAGGCCTATGTCAAGAATAACCCAGCCGCTTTCAAAGATGCATACTGGGAGATCAACGGTATGAAGGTCTTCAAGAACGTCCAAACCAAGGAACCCGCCGACGGAACCACGTCCACGCAGGCATCATCCTCTACCCAGACCTCTTCGACTCAGACCACGTCCACGCAGGCATCATCCTCTACCCAGACCTCTTCGACTCAGACCACGTCCACGCAGGCATCATCCTCTACCCAGACCTCTTCGACTCAGACCACGTCCACGCAGGCATCATCCTCTACCCAGACCTCTTCGACTCAGACCACGTCCACGCAGGCATCATCCTCTACCCAGACCTCTTCGACTCAGACCACGTCCACGCAGGCATCATCCTCTACCCAGACCTCTTCGACTCAGACCACGTCCACGCAGGCATCATCCTCTACCCAGACCTCTTCGACTCAGACCACGTCCACGCAGGCATCATCCTCTACCCAGACCTCTTCGACTCAGACCACGTCCACGCAGGCATCATCCTCTACCCAGACCTCTTCGACTCAGACCACGTCCACGCAGGCATCATCCTCTACCCAGACCTCTTCGACTCAGACCACGTCCACGCAGGCATCATCCTCTACCCAGACCTCTTCGACTCAGACCACGTCCACGCAGGCATCATCCTCTACCCAGACCTCTTCGACTCAGACCACGTCCACGCAGGCATCATCCTCTACCCAGACCTCTTCGACTCAGACCACGTCCACGCAGGCATCATCCTCTACCCAGACCTCTTCGACTCAGACCACGTCCACGCAGGCATCATCCTCTACCCAGACCTCTTCGACTCAGACCACGTCCACGCAGGCATCATCCTCTACCCAGACCTCTTCGACTCAGACCACGTCCACGCAGGCATCATCCTCTACCCAGACCTCTTCGACTCAGACCACGTCCACGCAGGCATCATCCTCTACCCAGACCTCTTCGACTCAAACCACGTCCACGCAGGCATCATCTTCCGAAGCGTCCTCAACACAAAGCACCAGCGCTACTACTTCTGCCACCGAGAGCTCCTCACTGAACACCAACACTGCCTCTGGAACTAGTGCGACCTCCACTGACGGAAGCGCTGGACCCACTGGGACTGCTTCCGCCACGGAATCATGCACTGATGAACCCACTGAAACCCCCGAACCCTGTGATGGTGAAAACTGCCCAACTGGCACTCCAACGCAGACTGGTGATGCATCTAGCACTGATTGCGAGGAACCGTCCGAAACTCCTGAGCCATGTGATGGCGATAACTGCCCCACCGGTACTCCTACAAACACCGGCAGTGTCGAGCCAACCGAGACTCCCGGACCGTGTGATGGTGAAAATTGTCCGACTGGGGCCCCCAGCGCTTCTGTGACCGATAGCGTTTCTACAACCTGCACGGATGGTGGTGCTTCGCCAACAGATCTTCCATGCAATGGTCCTAACTGCCCCAACCAACCTTCTGGCACTGATGGTGGCGTCTCTCCGACGGATACTCCATGTGACGGCCCTGGATGCCCAGGTCAACCTACTGGTACCGATGGTGGCGTGTCTCCAACTGACACCCCATGCAATGGCCCCAATTGCCCTGGTCAGCCTTCCGGTACTGATGGTGGAGTGTCACCGACGGACACACCTTGCACCGGCCCGAACTGCCCACCACCTAACAACACTGACGGTGGTGTCTATCCAACCGGCGGGAACCAATACCCAGGTGGCCCAGGAAACACCGACGGCAACTCCCTTCCCACCGACAACCCTGGAATCCCTCCCGTCTGCACACCACGCACGACCTGCGTGACCTACACCAGCATTGAAACCATCGCAATTGTCAATACACTTCCTCCGTCAGAAACAAACAGCCCCCAACAACCACCAGTCTACGGTGGAGGTTACGGTGGGGATCGCGATGATGACGACGCTGTCATTCCCATCAGATGATGAGTGATGATCGGGCTCGATTGAATCCGTTTATCCTCAAATGTTGTATGACATAGCGATATATTCAAACTTGTCAGAGTCCTGTTTGTATTTTTTGGGATCAAATTGTACAGTACCAGGTTTGGAGGCTCTACAGGACAATTATAATATATGGTGTTCTTACTATTCGATTCGATATATATGTCATTTTTAGCCACTAAATTGATATTTCTTTAACGATTCAGTTACCCTACTTTACCTTCCGCAGCGTATGATAATTTCGGATACATATTGAGACATGGATCGCCGAAGAGGAAAAGCTCAATACGTGTCTCAGCCTATTGACAAATATCAAAGTAGCTATTAACTACCTAATTAGTTAACACATTCTCCGTACAAAGTCCTCATAAACTAAACATTAAGTATTTTAAGGACGCTCTTCAGATCCCGTAAACCCCCTTGTACCTTATACCCAGTATCCTAACTGATCTCTCTGGTCATCCGTTAACCTTGCCCACTCCAACAGCAAACGAAACATATATATCTCCATATCCTCTTTCCTAATGGCCTTTTCTGCCCACCTTTTCCCTTCTTCGGCAATCCGCTCTCCTTCATCATCATGCGGCTTCATGATCATCGTCCTCACATTCCCCCAATCATCAACTTCTTTTGCGCCCGCGAAATAAGCCAACGTGCTGAAAAAATCATGCAACCTCAGATCCTGCGGGACAAAATGCACCCAAGCGGTAAGACGCGAGTCCAGCCACTGGCGGAATAATGCGGTGCGGAACGGCAAACTGCGACTCCTCAGGAATGGCAGGAAACGTCCGCTGAATCCTGCACCGTCCATGTCGAAAAGGAATCTGTAATTCCAGTGGTTTTGAAAGTCAGTGCGAGGAACGGTGCCAAACTCACGGGTTTGAAGGTCACAATCCGGCTTGTCGCAACGAACTACGGATTCGGCGATGAAAATGGATGTATTGAGGCCCAGGGAGGGGAGTAGTTTTGATCGCTGAAATGTCTGATAGGAAAAATTACCATGCCGTTTTGCTGGTAGTAGAACTGAGACGTGACCCGATGTATGATTGTTGGCAAGATGGATAAGTCGTTGGCGGGTCATGCCTTTCCAAGCACCTTGGTGGCTTCTCCCTTCCGACGTCGTACCTCGCCAAAAAACAGTGGGCTCTTTTTCGCGATACGGAGGGTCAGAGAAATCGTTTGAAGGTTCGTATTTCACCTTGTCCATATAGTTCCAGGCGCTTGGATAAAGGATATCGTTGAAGCCCGTCACTTTACTTTGGCTAAAGACGGGTAGAAGTTTTCTTGAAACTTTGAATGAAGCCGGTGATAAGAAAAATCCATGCATGAAAGCTAGATCAGGCTGATGGCAAATATTGCCGGACAATTTCCAGTGTTGGATGAATTGGCATAGCGAGTGTGGTTCTGCACACGATGTGCAAAGCGTTTTTTTATCCCATATGAATGCTTTCCGAGCTTTAGATTTTGGTGAACACAGAGAACGTCCTATAGGATTATATATCCCCTCGAAAGAATGATCAGTAAACAGGTGGCGCGAAATGGGACTGATGGTCTCATTATGGATCCATGATAGCCCGCGATTTTTAGACCACGAGCTTACTAACTTCTCGTCTGGAAAAGGAATTTGTGATTTGACGACATGGCTCATTTCTTGAAGCTGTTCCCAGGGTACCGCAACTCGGCATTCGTCGTTGATGTTAAAAGCAACATCCATATCTGGAAGATAGTGGGCGAATGGCTGAATCATGTCGGCGATACCGTCAATCATCCACCGGTGCGTTGGTTTAATGTCTGCTTGGGCCTGGGCGTTGCCATTTCGAATGACCACTGCCGATACTTCGTTCCACTGGTCGTTCGTCATCAACGATACAAGCTCCCTGAGCTCCCTGGGTGAGAGAGCCCGGAAGGGAAGAAGATCGTCGTAGATTTGATCGTAGTCGTCAATGATTACCGACGATCTAGTGGTTGCATACTCGTACCACATGTCAAAGCCTCTATAAAGCTAGTCAGAAGGTACACTCCATCCGGTGGGCGGAGGTTGAAATGACATACGGAGGGGGAGGCTGGAGGTAACGTCTTCGATACTCGGCAACAGCTTCCGTGAGGTTCGCGCTGTGACCGGCTCTTGCTCTCCACAATTCATCTTCCCGCCTCGCGTTGGAAATAAGGATACTGATGGGATGTTCAGTCACGGCCCAATGTTGCGAAACCGTAAACGTTAAGAATATCCCCAGAGAAACCAGGATAACGCAGCGTAGGGAACTGTTAAGTCGAGGTAGCCTCGTCCTATCCGAATTGGTTGATGAACTTGACCAAAGATATAAATATCCACCAGTGTGTATGAAAAGTGAAGCTGCCACTGCTGTCGAGACATCCAGTGGGGGAAATGGGGAAGAAATAGGCCTGATATAAGTCCATAAACACGAATATAAGGAAACAAAAACCAGAACAAAAAATAAAATTAGGATTGAATAATGAGAGACCTGGAGATGAATTAAAATACTGCACGAGTAACAAGCACCGAATTTTCTGATTCTGATTCACTTACAACGCTGGATGCTGAAACAGAAATAATAGAAAATAGTATGCTCTGTGTTAATGAATGGCCAATATAAGAGGGTGATAAGAAAGAAAATATCCAAATCCGATGATCGATAATGTGCACATTAAGCACGGTGACACTTATCATAGCCCAAATGGATGCAGTTGCCTAGATTGCCAAAGGCGTTAGTGTGGAAATATGAAACAAAAACCAGAAAGCAACTCACCAATAGTACAACTCCCCAAAGCGTAGACGTCTTCCAGATTGAGCCATCAGGCTTGCGTGTGGAGATGTTGGCCAACGACCTCATGGCAAAAGCGAGGCTGATATCAAGCAAGGAAGCCAATACCTGAACGAACAGAATTATTTGTGAATCATTTCCCAGTGAAGGGCAAATGAAGGTGCTTCCCCATCCATACTTCAATATTATAGTCAAAATACCTCCGAAAAGAAGTGGGATTGTGCACAGCATACGATAGAAGTGCCTCGAAACCATGCCTGACAACCGCGGGTTACCGGATGGTTTCCTTCTACACATCACATATTCATACACCGCCAATATGAAGGGAATCGAGATCTAGAAAGAATAAGTCTTATATTAGGCGACCTTGCTCCGCATATTCTCGATTAGTATTGCATACCAAGCCGTTTATTGAAGGGCAATGTGAGCGCTTCACATATTGACGGTGAAGTTCGACGCGCAAACATAGCATCGCCACTGCCAACGAGATTATAAACCATGTTTTCCGTAGATTCGCATTCGTTGGTTTTCGCGATTCCGCTGGTGTATCCGACAGTAAGGAGGGAGATAGCGCTGGATGAATGTCTGAAACAGAGTCTGAAAGCGAGATGCTTTCGGGGTATGTCCCATTATGCTTTGCTCTTGCAAGTGTAGAGACAAAACTAGAGATCAAAAGAGACACGCCGGCAACGAAGAGAGATAAAGTGGCTGACTCTGTAGGCCGACCTGAATGAGAAGGATATTGTCAGACGGACACGATGTAGATTGACCAAGCATCACGCTGGAGGGTACTGACTAAAGGCAAACGAGTTCTCAGTCGACAGCAACAACAGAGCTATGCTAAGAGCAAAAACACTATTAAGTGATTAGCATGTCTACAAAGTGCACAGCAATCAATTGGTCCGCAGGAGATAATTCTGCCATTGGCGTATTCATACCCTATAGAAGTGGCCATCGCCGCTACCACAAAACCAGAGTCCTCGGACTATAAGAATAACACAACCACCAAACATGAGATGTGCTTCCCAAGAATCCGTCCCAAATCACTGACAAAGAGACAGCAGCAGCCTCCATCGTGAGAGAGTAGAAAGAAAAGAAGAGAGAAATCAAAGGAGGGGTACAATAGGCCCTCAGTCAAAAGGGGAGGTGGGCAGTGGTACGGCTGATACCTTTACCCGTGGGTCGTGTGTACCTCCCAAGTTCCCGCAAAGAAGCAAAATTTGTATGACGCACCGCAGCTTCAGTTTACCTCGATGGGAAAAGATGGGGTATTCCGGAAACCTTAAAAAAGGACAATGAATTTGTGAATTGAATTCAAAAACAGTTTAAATTCCAATAAGGGCTGTTCAATACAGGCTGTTCAATATGGACTCTCATCTGATCGGCTGGTCTCTCGCCGATGGGATGGAACCCGGTGGGACATCAGGCGGGAGTGTTTCCAAAAATGGGAATTCCCGAACCCAGCTACCAACCTACTTTGAGTAAAGATCTCTTGTATGGTGGGAGATTATTTTCCTGTTCCTCCTTCTGCAAAAATCGTGAGCCCTCTATAGAGAAAGGCGAGAAGCAATTGTAAGATAACAAACAAGCAATATGCAAGGCTTCCAACAATGCAGTTTCAAATTCCTCCATTCCAATGTAGATGTTGTTAGGAAAAACACGCAACAACATCAGAATCATTGGGAACAACCAGAATGCTCTTTGTTGAGGAGATTATTGTGCAGCATGCTCAACTGGAGCTAAAATGATATTGCTGACTGCCAACAACAGTCTCTTGCATATACTCTTTTGTGAAACAGTAAGTGACACTGTTCATTAGCAGAGGCTGCAACGAATACTCAATCGGAATGTCACAGGGAAGGTTGGTGTTATGTCCAAAGACATGTAGGTGAAGAGCACAGTTTGTTGGATCTATAGCTAGCATAAACCCGTAAGAGCTTGACGCAAAACTAGCATCACATATGAGCCATTTGAGGTGGTGATAGGCTCTCTTCACGAAGCTCTTCTCCATGTTCAACAAGAGCATGCAGCTTCCATTGAGCATTTCGTACTTCGATAGTTTTTCTTCAAAAGGCCAAAGAGCTGCCAAGCCCAGATTAATAGCGTATCACATGATTCAGATCCCACGCCAAAACATGCCGTGTCTGTGGCCGTCACGGTAGATGGGAAGCTTTACCCGAGTCCGCGGAACATCTTTCTTGCGGGCAAAGAAAAAAAAAAAAAGGCCCTGGAGCTTCTCGCAAAGACGATGGGAGCGGCATTCGAGGTTCGCTGGTGCAGCTGTTTTCTTTTCGTCTTGTGTCGCTTGAGAGTTAAGATAACTGGGCATTCATTGTTAATTGGAATGGGTTGGTGAAATCTTCAGGCACCCCGAGCAATCGAGATAGTGAATTGAATGCCTTCCCGTTGAAAACCAGCAACCAAGGCCCGCTGCCCGTTCCCGCAATTTCTGCGCGCCCGCCCACTCCTCCCTTGCGCATTCAACGACAGCTGAAAACACGATGCCTCGGAAGGCGATAGACTCGCGTATCCCGGCCCTGATCCGAAATGGGGTGCAGGAGAAGAAGAGGAGCTTCTTCGTGGTCGTTGGAGATCGCGCCAAAGATGTCATCGTCCATCTTCACTATATCATGTCGAGCGTCGACGTCAAGCAGAATAAATCGGTGCTCTGGGCATACAAGAAGGATCTGCTGGGATTCACCAGTCACCGGAAGAAGCGCGAGGCTAAAATCAAGAAAGAACTGAAGCGTGGCATTCGCGACCCCAACACTGAAGATCCCTTCGAGCTCTTCGTCACCTTGAACCAGATTCGATACGTTTACTATAAAGAGACAGACAAAATCCTTGGAAATACTTATGGAATGTGCATACTGCAGGATTTCGAAGCTCTAACGCCGAATTTGCTTGCACGGACTATCGAAACAGTCGAAGGGGGAGGGCTGGTTGTCTTGCTTTTAAAAGGAATGAAAAGCTTGAAGCAGCTGTATACATTGTCAATGGACATCCATTCGAGATATAGAACAGAGGCACACGACGATGTTGTGGCTCGATTCAACGAGCGTTTCATCCTGTCCCTTGGAAGCTGCAAGACATGCCTTGTGGTTGACGACGAACTTAACGTTCTGCCGATATCAGGTGGGAAGGGGGTCGAGCCACTTCCGCCAGCAGCAACGGAGGACTCGAATTCGCCCAGCAGGAAAGAGCTCGAGTCGATAAAAGATAGTCTCGTGGACACGCAACCCGTTGGCTCCTTGATAACGTTAGCTAAAACAGTCGACCAAGCGAAAGCTCTCCTTACTTTCGTTGACGCGATCGCAGAGAAAACGCTGCGCAGCACGGTTACTCTGACGGCAGCTCGTGGCCGCGGAAAATCTGCTGCTCTCGGTGTTGCAATTGCAGCAGCCGTCGCCCATGGCTACAGTAATATTTTCATTACCTCGCCAAGTCCTGAGAACTTGAAGACGCTCTTTGAATTTGTATTCAAAGGCTTTGATGCATTGGGCTACCTAGACCATGTCGACTACACTATCCTCCAGTCTACCAATCCTGACTTCAATAAGGCCATTGTACGAGTCAATGTACACCGACAACACCGACAGACAATACAATACATTCAACCACAGGATGCCTTTGCTCTAGGACAAGCTGAACTGCTGGTTATCGACGAAGCTGCCGCAATCCCATTACCGCTAGTCAGAAAGTTGATGGGCCCGTATCTCGTTTTTATGGCATCTACTATCAACGGATATGAAGGCACGGGGAGATCTTTGTCCCTCAAGCTCATCCAACAACTGCGTGAGCAATCCAGAGGAGGGTTGAAACCCGGGAAAAGCGATACCGATATCACAGATCGGTCAACCGGAAAATCAGTGAAAAAGTCCGAAGGCCAGCATTTGGGCGGTAGGTCCCTAAGAGAAATAACATTATCTGAACCAATCAGATATGCTCAAGGGGATGCCGTTGAAAAATGGCTCAATAAAGTGCTTTGCCTTGACGCGACATTGCCGAGATCAAAAACGAACATGCAAGGCTGCCCTCATCCATCCCAATGCCAGTTGCTTTATATCAACCGGGACACACTCTTTTCTTTTCATCCCATCCCCGAAAAATTCCTGCACCAAATGATGGCACTTTATGTTGCCAGTCATTATAAGAACTCGCCAAATGATCTTCAATTGATGAGCGACGCACCGGCTCACCAGCTCTTCGTTCTCGTGCCGCCAGTTGATGAGAGTTCTCCTAATCTTCCAGAGCCACTGTGCGTTATTCAAGTTGCGCTCGAGGGTCAGATTAGCAAGCAAAGTGTACTTAATGGTCTTAGTCGGGGACAGAGAGCAGGCGGCGACCTTATTCCCTGGCTTGTAAGCCAGCAATTTCAAGATGAAGAATTTGCTGGATTATCTGGTGCCAGAGTAGTTCGAATAGCTACAAACCCCGACTATCTCAGTATGGGGTACGGTTCGCGCGCCCTTGAACTTTTGACTGATTTCTATGAAGGCAAGTTTGCCAACTTATCTGAAGATGAGAATCTACCGTCGGATGAAATGGTCAGAGTCACGGATGCTGAATTAGAAAACGCGAATCTCCTTGACGACAATATCCACGTCAGGGAATACCACTCGATGCCACCTCTCTTTGGAAGACTGTCTGAGATGAAGCCTGATTCTCTTGACTACGTTGGCGTAAGTTATGGGTTGACAGCACCACTTCACAAGTTCTGGAAACGGGCGAGCTTCGCTCCCGTGTATCTCAGACAAACACCAAATGACCTGACTGGCGAACACTCCTGCGTCATGCTCCGTACGCTATCAACAGGTGCAAACGATACCTCCTGGCTTGGCTCCTATGTGAGCGATTTCCACAAGCGCTTCCTTACCCTTCTCTCCTATCAATTCCGCGATTTCGCATCCGTCCTCTCCCTAAGCATTGGCGAGTCAGCCAGCGCAACTTTCAAAATCGATCCTTTAACCAAAGTTTCCCCCCTTACCAAAGCAGAGCTAGATGCCTCCTTCTCCCCCTTCGACCTTAAACGGCTCGACAGCTACGCAAACAACCTCCTCGATTACCACGTCATCCTCGACATGATCCCCGCCATCGCATTTTTCTACTTCTCTGGCCGACTATTTCCCTCTGTCAACCTCTCTGCCGTCCAACAATCAATCCTCCTCGCCATCGGCCTCCAGCGCAAATCCTTCGACGACGTCGAAAAGGAACTCAACGTTGCAGCATCCCAATTAATGGCAATGTTCATCAAGATCGCCAGAAAAGTATCCACCCACTTTCGCTCGTTGGTCGAAGATGCCGTTGCCGACACCTTGCCGCCAGCAGATGTGGGCGTAGCTCCAGAAGATGCCACGGGCGTACACGACGATGAGATCATCGACCAGCGCTTCAAACCACTAGACGTCGAACTCGATCAAGAGCTTAAAGAGGGCGGCCAAGAGATAGATAAAGAGTTGAGAGAAAAGCAACGCGCTCTTATCGATGCGCTACCTTTAGATCAGTAAGTCAACGTCTTTCTTTTTTTTTTTTCTCTATCCTACATTTTCCCCATCGTTTGTATCATTTGAAAACCCTCTTATATTAATTTTCTTCTCAAAAGGTACGAAATCGACAACGGCGTCGCGGCTTGGGAGAATGCCGAGAAACAAGTCCGTGTCTCGGCGGGGAAGAGTAGCAGTATCCCTACAGTGAGCATAAAATCCTCGAAGCCGACGAAGCGCAAGGCGGGTGAGTCAGCGAGGGAGATATATGAGAAGGAAATCGGAAGTAAAGAAAAGAAGAAGATCAAACGAGGGACAGAGGGAAGGAAGAAGTAAAGCAAGTGTTGAAGATCGGTTTGAAAAGTTGTTATATTGGAACGGTTGTAGATATTGGCTACTGTTTCGACTGTATGTGATTTGATATATGCAGCATTAGACTGGCGTCCGAGTTCGTGGCGTGGTATTTCTCATTGCTGGGCTTGAAAAAAAATGCAGTCTTACTTTGGCTTCGCGAAACATGTGTTCTCTCCATCCATGCTAATTGTACTACATGCTATCGCACAAATTTATTTGTCACTAAGTAATGCTTTGAAAAGAGAAAAAGACCGAAGAGAGAAGTACTGTTTAACTTGATCGCTTTCATCGCTTCGTTGCTATACGAATACGCTCCGAATTAATTCCATAGAGTACATACCACCATAACAGGTGTAATAGGATCCTGAGAGAAATGGTCTCGATACACATTCACAGCTCTTCATGTACAGCTGCTTTTGTCTCTTTCGAGCGCTCGGTAGTCTCTTGTCCTGATTTCGATTCGGGCACCGGTTCCTGCTCGGGATTATCTTCGGGCTGCTCCTCAGGTTGTTCGGGTTCTTGAATTGGTTGCTGCTCCGGTTTCGGCTCCGACTCATCCTGCGAAGGTGTTCCGGGCTCCTTTTGGGGCTCGCCTTCAGGTGCTTTCACGTTGTTGAGTAGAACTCCCTCGGGAAGCTTGTTCTTACTACCCTCCCCCATGCGGACCTGATCAACCCATTTTTCTAGCTCAACAATACTGTAATTCGTTCCCTCAGTGGAATCGAATTGACGCCACCATCCTCGCTTCCCATTAATGGCGATTATTTCAACCCTGTCAGGACTAAGACTCAATTTGCTTTGCACGTTTGGCACTTCTTCGATGGTATCCGGAGCAACGTAGAAAGGGAAAAGACGCCCCTTACGTAGAGCATGTTTATGCTCAATGTCTCCAAGAGCGCCTAGTGCTTCGAGAGCATGGGGAGGTGGAGGTGCGTTTGGATTTTTTGGTACGGGAACAATGACGAGAATACAGGTGCCGGTTTTGGAGGACAAGCAGGTTGTTCTGAGATCAGTGGTTGTTGATAGCATGCGAAGTTGAGGTGCGGTTTCGAGAGGAGGCTTGTCCGAGGCGCTAAACTTCCGAGGTCCACCCGAAGCTGTACTGTCGTCAGAATCAGTGGGCTTGCCTTTCGCGGTCTCATCCTTAGCGGCAGCAGTGGGCTTCTTAGGCTTTCGTGTGCTTGACTTTTTCGGTTTCGGGGGCGGATCTTGGTTAGGTTCGGCGGCTTGGCTGAGGAACTCGATCATCGGCTTCTTCTTCAACTGTCCCTCGTATACTATAGACTGCTTGTCCGATCCAGGAAGGAGGACGAGTGTAGGAAACTTCGTGATGCCAAACGTGCTCACGGCCGAGGTCTCTTTGTTTCTTATTTGGCCGATATGAATCTTCCCCAGAAAGTCAATAGATAGGGCTTTTAAAAGCGCACTGGTGGTTCCCTTTTCAGTGAAAAGGATCGCTTTTGCCGTTTCATTTGATTTCGCCAGCCAACCATCCACATCTTTATCAGTAAGGCGCTTCACGTGGTTAGGGATCCTTTCCACGACAGCGTCGACTATACCTTTCGCGGTCCTCGGGCCGTTGTAATCTTCGTGTTTCGGTTTTCCGGGCTTGTCGGAAGGAATCACCATCCTGATGGTGGGAAATCCTTGAACACGCATCAGACCACAGAAGCTCTTGTTTTCCTCGTCATCGCAATTGATAGCAACGACTTTAGCCAACCCCTCAAGGTTCTTAGCCGCCTTCTCGTACGCTGGTTTTAGACTCTGGCAGTGTCCACACCATGGTGCATAGAATCTGTGACCATATAAGGAGCCATTCTAGTACAGGATGTTTCGAAAAGGGATTGACCTACTCTACAATCTGCGCAATTGTTAGTCAAAAATGGTCTTTAATATAGGGGGGGACAAGGACCGATTTCGTACGGAAACATAGTTAGATTGAGCAATCAGACGATCGTAGTTTGTTGCATCGACCTGAAGGACTGGGGACTTCTTAGTATACAGGTTGTCTGCGCCTGCAGGAAGAGCTCCCAACAGAGCAGTCAGCAGCACAGCAAATGAGCTCTGCTTAAGCATCGCGGAAACCAAGCTTCTCGATTGAAACGGGGATCTAAATCGGGTTGTCAAGAGGGATAACCATAAATACTCCTCAGACACATGACAATTGAGCCAGATTTGTTAATGGTCTCGAGGCCAGTCCAGGATTTTATAGGGTGCGAGGGCCTCGTGTTTCGTCCACCCTGTCCTTAACGGGGCCCTTTCTCGACCAGCCTCTGAATAACATGCAAGGTGTCCAAATTGCTCGTTTTGGGGGGCAGGTCTTATCTTATCGGCACGTGATATCATTCTGGCTTCCATCAACCCAACGTTTTAATTGAGCTGATGAGTGGCATCAATAAGACCAAGACAATGGCATTGGTGTGTTAAGGAGAGGAGTTTTTGGGGCGAGATTGCTTTAAAACAAATATCGTTCTTAAATATTTCCAGAGGTCAAGGCAAAACCCTTTGAACAAAATGTTTTCTTCGAAGCAGCATATACAGGAAGCAAATCAATGCCAAAGGTAAATATTGTTTACATGATCTAGAACTGTACGGAAAGTCTACATGCCTCAAAGCCACTGGGATACAAAAGTAGCCGAGATAGCACATTACATATCCTCACTGGCAGTGGCACCGGTAATAATTTCGACCAATTCACCAGTGATAGCAGCTTGACGCTGTCGGTTGTAAAGGATCTGGAATCTGGAGGAAGCAGAACCGTTAGAACAAAAGAAGGCCTTGGCGAGTTTCATGGACTTGGTATAGACTCACCGGCTGATCATGTCACCAGCGTTCTTGGAAGCGTTCTAGATGCATACGAGGTTAGTATATATCTCAAATCCATTCAGGATAGAAAGGACAGGCACATACATCCATGGCGTTGCGACGGGCCTAGAAATTGATTGTTAACATGAGACTTGATACGACGTCATTGATGTATAACTTACAGAAATCTCGCAAGCATGGCCTTCGGCCAAAGCCCAATACAAGCTGTTAGCGAGAGCGTACTCTCGAAGATTTGCGAGGACCTCATTGTCAACCTCAAAGGCAACGACGTTGGCTAATATGACATATCAGCGGTCAAGATTTAATATGTAAGGAGTTGGTAGCGACCAAGTATACATACGGGATTGAATGATGGCCTCTTCGGAGAAAGCTTCGACGGTAACGGGCTCATAGCTCTGGGCGTTGAGGAATTTGTTGTAGATGATCTTGATGCTGGCGTAGTCGGTTGGCAAAAGCGCGATTTGATCGGCAATGGCCTGGGCGTCAGCGAAATTGGGAACGTCCTTTCCAACACCGGCGAAGCTCATCACGATGTTCTTGTCGTTGGTTCTGCTGAGCTGGGCCTTGGATTTTTCGCCGAGAACAACGATATCGGCATCAGGCTGCGCTTCCATCATCCTTCGAGTCTTTTTGCTGAGACCAGAGTGGATACCGCCACAGAGGCCCTTGTCGGAGCTGGCGACGACAAAGAGGGTCTTCTTGTTCTCCAGCGGCTTGGTCTCGGCGTTCTCGAAAACGGTATCTGAGGTTTCTCCGTAGGCGCGAGAGACGCTCATGGTACGTTGGGCTTTGTTGAGACGAGTGGAAGCAACGATTTTCATAGTTTTGGTGATTTTCTCGATGTTCTTGATGGACTTCAGGCGGCCTTCGATTTCGCGGAGGGTAGCGAAGTTGGCGGCATTGGCGGGCGCAGATCTTCAAAAAGTTCAACATCAGCATATCGGCAGCAGACTCTCGACATATCCCCAGAGCAGGGCCTGGCGGCAGGCGAATGGGGCGGAAAGAAGGGCTTCGTACCGAGCAAGGACTACATTACCGGCCCTCAGGGCCGGGCGGGCAGCTCTCGAGAGCATGGCTGAAGGAGGGGAATGTGGCCACGGAATCAAGAAATTGAGTCCGAACTGGAAGGGAAGCCTGGGGAGACCCAATTGGCGTTTTCCAAGGAGAGAACAACTGCAGCGGTTGTCGTTGGAGAGGACGTTTCTGGTGAAATTGTCGTCTTTCTGTTTCGGTTGGCTGTGGTTTGGGTGAGGTGATTAGGTAATAGCCTGTGAATCAGTCGGGACGGAGCAATGTATAGCCGACGCTAGTCCGGTTTGAGGATGCAACGGCGCTAACCCATTTCGGGACAAGCTGCCAGGCTCAGTCAGCTTCAGCCCAGCTTTTTTTTCTCTTCTCGGCGCTGTGGAGAAGGGGGAGAGAGAGAGAGGGAAGGAGAGAGCCTAGAGGGCAGAGGGAGGCAGAGAGAGGCAGAGAGACAAGAAACCTTTTTCCCCTTCTTTCCCCCCAAAATCCTTCTTTTTTTCTTCCTTTTTGAAACAGAACCTCACCCTTTGCTCACTCACACACACACCCTGGGGGGCTTGTTTCTCGCGTCAGCTTTCTTTCTCTCTCTTTCGCTCTCTCTCCTTCACGCGCCAGCCACATTCTTCCTTTCACTTTTCACCCTTGCCCCGTCTGTCTTCCTTGGTTCGATTCAAACGAACCCCCCTTCCAACATTGCTCACCTCGCAGCCTTTCTTCAAATTCGAGTCTCTTTCTCAGGGGTTCTGAGACCTCTAGGCCGTCCTATCTGGTCGGCTGCTTATCCAAAACTCTTCTACGGGAAAATCCGCTTCCAATCCTCCGCTCTTCCCTCCGTTGTTCGCATCATGAGTTCCTCCGAAGATGATGTGCCACTTGTTGGGAAGAGACAGGCCAACGGTGTCTCTCGTGGTGAGCAGCAGCCATCCTCATCAAGCTGCCTTTCTTTCTTTCTTTCTTTCCTCATTCACACTTTTTAATAAATTATCGATTCAAAAAACACCTGTACACATGCAACTAACGAGTACTCCCTAGCGGCGTATCCTTCTGAAGAGATAGTTTCCAAGACCACGGATCCTTCGTCTGCGAGCACTCCTGCTACCAACGGGACAACTAAACCAGGTGTTTCCATCCGATATGGGCCCATTGATGACGATGTTGAAATGCCGGATGCGGAAGTGAATGGTGCGGCTCAGGCCAAACGGAAATCAAGAGCGAGCGCTGCACACAAATCCTATGCCGAGCCGGAGAGCAGCGAAGAGGATGATAAGCCACTGGTACGCCATCTCCCCAAGCTTTGCCCTCCTCCCCCGCAAAAGGCTTCGGTTACCTGTCTCTTGCAGTCACACAACAGCTCACTGACTCGTCGATAGAGCAAGCGGCGTCGCACCTCCGCCAAGAAGCGGGCCGGAGATTCTGATTCTGATGAAGCGCCTTTGCTTTCGAGGTCCAGGCGAGCTCAAAAACTTCCCGCGCCAACTGCCGCGGAAGAAAAAGAGCTCGCTCACGAAAAGGCTCATATCGAGCATCGAGCTGACGTCGAGGCAAAGGCGATTCGAAAGCACGAGCGCGAAGATGCGGCCAAGTTGAAATCTGCGGGTAAAGGTGCAAAGGCTACAGCGACAACACAGAAACCCGCTGCACGTGGTAAACGGGCAAACGGAGTCAAGAAACATGAATCCAGTGATGAAGAGCTACCTCTTCGACGTAAAGCTTCTGCCAGAAAAGCAGCTACACCTGCAAAATCAGGGACGTCGACTCCTGCAATCAAGCGGGAAAGCAAAGCAAGCAAAGAACCGAGCGAAGAGGCCGAAGCAGAAGAAGAGGAAGAGTATCGCTGGTGGGAAGAGCCCGCAAAAGGAGACGGCACGATCAAGTGGACCACGCTAGAACATAATGGCGTGGTGTTCCCGCCTCCATACGAAATGCTCCCTAAAAATGTGAAGATGAAGTACGATGGCGTTCCGATTACATTACAACCCGATGCCGAAGAGGTGGCCGGGTTTTTCGGCAGTATGCTCAACTCTACCCATAACGTCGAAAATCCAACATTCCAGAAAAATTTCTTTGAGGATTTCACAGCCATTATCAAGAAAACTGGAGGTGCCAAAAATCCACAGGGAAGCATTGTACAGATCAAAGATTTCAAAAAATGTGATTTCAAACCGATCTTCGAATACTACGAAATGAAACGCGAGGAAAAGAGGGCTCTTTCTGCTGCAGAGAAGAAGGCGTTGAAAGCCGAAAAAGACGCTGCTGAGGCTCCATATATGTATTGCATTTGGGATGGCCGGAAACAGAAGGTTGGGAATTTCAGAGTTGAACCTCCAGCGTTGTTCCGTGGCCGTGGAGAACATCCAAAGACGGGCCGAGTCAAGACGCGAGTCCAGCCGGAACAAATAACTATAAATATAGGTAAAGAGGCAAAAGTCCCTCCGCCACCCCCTGGCCACAAGTGGAAAGAAGTGAAGCATGACCAAGAGGGGACATGGCTGGCGATGTGGCAGGAGAATATTAACGGAAACTACAAATATGTTATGCTTGCGGCGAATTCGGATATCAAGGGTCAAAGTGATTTCAAGAAGTTTGAGAAGGCCCGTGAGCTGAAGGTAAGATTTCAAACTCAATTAATGTTGACACTTTATTAACATTCCATTCTCAGAAACATATTGATAGAATTCGCAAAGACTATCGGAAAGGTCTTAAGGATGAACTTATGGCTAATCGCCAGAGAGCCACTGCTGTCTATCTCATCGATCAATTTGCGCTTAGAGCAGGTAACGAAAAAGGAGAGGATGAAGCCGACACTGTGGGTTGTTGCTCACTGAAATATGAGCACGTCACGTTAAAACCGCCAAACAAGGTTATCTTTGACTTTTTAGGCAAAGACAGCATCCGGTTTTACGATGAAGTGGAAGTCGATCCCCAAGTCTTCAAGAACCTCAAGATTTTTAAGAAGGATCCGAAGAAGGAAGGAGATGAAATCTTCGACCGGCTTACGGTGAGTTGACTTGGATCATGTCAATATATGAAAACAAAACAATCTGCTAATCTTTACAAGACGACTGCTCTCAACAAGCATCTTTCAGGTTACATGGCCGGACTCACAGCCAAAGTTTTCCGTACTTACAACGCCTCATACACCATGGCCAGTTTGTTGAGAGACATGACTGCAACTGGAAACGTCTTTGAGAAAATTAAGCAATACAATGACGCCAATAGAAAGGTTGCCATCCTTTGTAACCACAAACGAACGGTTACTGCTAGCCATGCGAATCAGATGGAGAAGTTAAGCGAAAGGGTAAGTCTCAATATCTCCGACTTTCAGCCCGATGCTAATCATAGTCAGATCAATGGGCTCCGCTATCAGAAATGGCGGATCAAGCAGATGATGCTGGACCTTGATCCGAAGATCAAGAAGAAGAAAGGCGCCCAATTCTTTGAACTGGATTCTGATCTTGATCACGAATGGATTAAGCAGCATCAAGAATTCCTTGTGGAAGAGCAGCGCCAGAAAATCCAGAAGAAATTCGAAAAAGAAAATGAGAAACTCCGTACCGATGGAGAAAAGGAGATGAAAGCGAAAGAACTTGAAGAGCGGCTTGAAGTTGCCGAAGAGCTAGCAGCGAAGTTCAAGAAAGAAAATAAAACCAAGAAAGTTGAAGCCGAAGGCAAGGGAATAACAATTGAAAAACTCGAGAACAATCTCACCAAGCTCGACCAACGCATCGAGACAATGTCGCTGCAAGCCCAGGACAAGGAAGATAATAAGGAGGTTGCACTGGGAACTTCAAAGATCGTAAGTAACTCGACGTGGTGCCTTGCGAATATTTGAAGAGTGCTAATCTTTGTAGAACTACATCGATCCCCGTTTAACTGTAGTCTTCTCGAGGAAATTCGATGTCCCTATTGAAAAATTCTTCTCCAAGACGCTCAGAGAGAAATTTGACTGGGCTATTAAGTCTGTTGATGAGAACTGGGAGTTCTGATTGATCGTGTGCTACAATATTTTCTTTGAGTTGTTTGGCACACTTTGGCCCATTCTTAGCGACATTGTTTTTACCAGGGTGGAGGATTTGATTTTAGCTCTTACTAACACCCCATAGTTATATGGAGGTTGTCTAGGGATGAAAGAGGGCTTGATTTGTTCTACTTGGTAATCATGTGGTATTTTCTTTGGTGAATTAAATGCTTGGTTAGTTATTGTGACTTGCCAACTTCAATATTGAGAGTTCGATTCACAGGGTTATGTGGCAATAACCCTCTTGGTCACTTAGATTTGATGCTTGTGAATGCAAAATGACTGAAGCAATTAGCTCGTGTGCTTCAAAATGGGTTTCACTGGCAAGGTTCTCATGACTTCTACCATGCCAGATGGCAGAGCCTGGCCAGAACTGTTGTTCTATCTCAGCAACTACTTTTTTCAAGTAGCTTAAGTGCGAAAATTCACCATGAGAAAATAATATCATCATTCAGTTTTTGAAACCTTGATTGACCACTGTCATAATGATAGTCTAGACTCTAGGTTCAGTGAAATTTCACAAGATTTTTATTGCACAGCCCATTAATGATAACGAAATGATTGGCATTCCCAGCTAATTGATTTCCCCCTTCTGTGTCCAAATCTAATGGAAACTGTGTGCTGATTTTGAAGACCTATTTGAATGCTGGGAGCAAAAAGACAGCTCCATTGCAGGGCAAAGCATCCAAATATCGCAATGAATAAAGCAATTTTGACTATGTACCAGCAGAAGAGTCAGCCTCCATTTAGCTAGGTGAATACAGTGAATCAATGGTGCAAGCAATTTACGAGCATGTTTAACATACCATTCTAGCACACTGTGGCTTCTCTTTGCTAGATTCATGCAATCACAACCAATTCCAGAAAAAGCTTCGAGTCCATTTTCATTCTGGAGTTGAAGGCTTAACCACATGGTTGCTATTGAAATCAAACACTTTGGCGTAACTCAAGGATGAGGTCAGGTTCAAGGTTCCCACAAATTCCTGTAACATGAATTGTTGTCATAAATAACTTGCTCAATAAGGATATTCATATTTATTCACTCTCGTCATGCCACAGAGGCCATCAATTCTTCAGATAAGGTTGATTTAGTCGCAGAAATGGATTTTGCGGCAGAGGTGGCAGAGGTTGATCTTGCAAAGGAGTCGCATTTCCAGAAGGAATTGTGGTCTCAACAGGACTTGGGGTGTCAGCAGGAATTATGATGCCAGAAAGAACGTACATCTCAGAAGAAAGTTGGGTTCCAGAACGATCGTGGGTCCAAGAAATGGGTTGAGTCCCAGAATAAAATCGGGTGCCAGAAGACGCTTGAGCTCCAGGAAAAGTTTGAGTCCCAGAAAGATCATGGGTTCTAGAAAGGGGTTGAGTTCTAGAAAGAGCTTGAGTCCCAGAAGGAGCTTGAGTCTCAGCCCGGATTCTACTAGAAAACTGAGAGCCAGAAGAAGCTTGAGCTCCAGGAAAGGCTTGAGTCCCAGAAAGAGTTTGAGTTCCAGAAGAAGCTTGAGACCCTGCCTGCATTCTACGAGAAAACCGAGTGCCAGAAAGAGCTCGAGTTCCAGAAGAAGCTTGAGCTCCAGGAAAGGTTTGAGTCCCAGAAAGAGCTTGAGTTCCAGAAGAAGCTTGAGACCCAGCCTGCATTCTACGAGAAAACCGGGTGCCGGAAAGAGCTTGAGTCCCAGAAGGAGCTTGAGTCCCAGCCCGTATTCTACTAGAAACCTGAGTGCCAGAAGAAACTTGAGCTCCAGGAAAAATTTGAGTCCTAGAAGGAGCTTGAGTCTCAGCCCGCGTTGTAGAAGAAAACTGGGTGCCAGAAAGAACCTGAGACTGTGACGGGCCTTCCTCATTCTGCGTTGGGATCGTAACCGGAAAAGGGCCCCGAAACGGCCAGAAAATCTGATTGTATGGGTACGTCATATTTGGTTCCTGCCTGTAGAACTGGCCGAACCAAGGCTGATCCCGCATAGCAACCGGGTAGCCTGAAGCTTGCGGGCCTGGTGCAGGCTGATAAACCTCGAAGAGATCCTGTTGAACAATCCGATCATGTGGGGCCCATATGTCTCTCGCGTGCCGCTGATTCCGCTCTGGTTGCATTCCGAGAGGCATTGTTAGGTGTTGCAAGTAGGGTCTGTTTTCAGGATTGGCCTGGAGTGGTGTCGTATGCTGCCGCGACGATTGCTGAGCTTGACGTTCTTGAGGATACCGAAGTTGCGGACGAAGATGGCTCCCCCACATAATGTGCATGAAGCACATTGTCTGCAGATATGATTCAAAATCAACCAGGATGCATCCCGCGGTCTCTGCTAAGCTAGGGTAGCACCAGTCACGAAGTTTGCTGCCAATACAACCGCATGTATGGTAGCTGATATAGATAAAACACATTCTGCGCCAGGATCGGACTGTGTCGCTCGTAGGAAAGTCGTTTCTCGGTTTTCCGTCCTTGCCTGAGATGGAAGTAAGATATAAATTATATCAAACATTTAGCAAAACGCCGGAATGGAAGCTGAATTGCAACTAAAGAAAAATAAAGAGCTGGAAGTTGTAAATGATATCCAACGCAGTGCAAAGATTCCGCAAATTGCTGCTCTATAAGAGATTCACGAAACTGCTCACGGATGAACAGACTGGTGGAAAGAGCAACTGCAAGCTGGGGGAATGGCTCTTTACTGCATCAAGCGGTAAAGGTTATCCAAAGGTAATTAAGACCTGACCCACTGTCTAGGCAATCTCCTAGACACTGGCGAATTTTTCCTAGTACGTTGAAAGAGCTGGATTGGAACAGAAGATCAATACTCTCAACCTTGCCTGATGGTGTCCCGGAAATCAAAAACCTAGAAGCATCTCTGCTCCGCACGGAACATACTTGAAGCTCAAGAAACAACCCCAATAAGTCAAAGTGGATTATAGAAAGAAAAAAAAACTATAGGTACAAGGGTATTCAACAAAGAGTAGGCGGTTGGGTAAATATCAAGGAGTTCAAAAAATATCAGAAATCGAGCCAAAATCTTCGCTCTGCATCAAAAAGATTCATATGCTTCAAATCCACATCCCCTCTCCCATGCAAAAAAGACAAGGAAAAATGAAAAATGAAATTTATGATGTTACTTCTTGCGTTGGTAGCCAACACCAACAGCAAGCTTCAAGAACCAGTTTCTTGAGATGGATCACGGCCACCAGTTCATTCGATCCCAGCTCCTAACAACTATTTGCAGCCAATTTTGAGGAAGATTTGGAGTCTGATAGGTGAAACCAGTTGTCTGTTCGAATAAAGATCCGTCAACGGAAACATCAACATCTCTGAGAAGCTCCTTATCCACAAAAGGGCTTATGGGCCCTGGCCTGGTGATTCCTTTTGCATTGAGCAACTCGGCCCAGGTCTCGAGACTTTCTTCGTTCATCTCGTCGACGATTTCTTCCTGATTCAGTTTGGCAAACTGGGTCATTAACGTTCCCAGGAACTCGCATTCGATGCCAAATGTTCTGGTCAGGGCGTCGGCCAAATCACCCTTTTTCGTGTTGTTGTGGTCGACGATGTTGAAGGTGATTGGAAACGGAGGGTTTTCGTTACTGGCAGCAGGGCCCCTGGCGGCTCGCCATTCTGCAGCCGTCCAAAGGGCACGAACTGCATCTTTGACGTATACCGTGTTCATAACCTGCTCTTTAGAATACAGGAAAGTCATCGGCTTTTCAAGTTCCTTGTGGACTCTTCCTAGACAAAGCGCGGGCGTCAAGAATCCTGTGTCATATTCGCCCCATATACGTGGAAATCTTAGTATGCAAAGATTCAGGCCGGGAATCTTCTTCAGGTCGTCCTCCAGGGCAAGTTTCCACTTTGAGAGTTTGAAAGAAGGTTTGGTCTTGTCACCTTCCTTGTGCGGTTTCGAATCTGGCTTATATACGGTTGCAGCGGAGCACTGGATGAGGGCGCGGATCCCCCGTCGAGCACATTCTTTGCCGATTGCGAGGGAGGGGGCATGGGTACGAAGGCGGTATACATCGTCCGACTGAGAGAATCGGGTCTCACCACCGCAATCGATGACGTAGTCGAATTGGGCTCCGTTGGCACGATCGAAGATGCGAGGAAAAGATTCTTCAGAAAGAAGATTAGAGTTGAGAGCGGAGTTCCCAAAAAAAAAAAAAAAAAAAAAAAGGACAAAGAGCCCTTGCATATGCTGGGACGGAGTGTGGAGAACATACGTTCGCGGCTTGCATCCGCCTGCACGAATTTGTCCTGCGAGCATGCGTCACTGAACTCGGGAGCCAACCAGGCCAGCTGGGGGAGCAGTTTGTCGACTATTCGAACTTCGGACGCAAGTTTATTCTCGTGGATGTAGAGTGATAGATGGCGGCCCACGAATCCTGGAGAGAGAAAAAAAACCACCAAAGCGGCGCCATTGATTAGCAACCGATTACAAAGAGGCACTGAGACTAAAGCTTTGAAAGAGAGCTTCATCAAAGATGAGCTTCTCTCTCTCTCACGTACCTAGGCCCCCAATTACCAGCACAGACGGCTTTTGGGACTCAGCCATCGCGGAGGGTGAACGAGTGGGAACGGGGAGAGCAGCGCTTCAAAAAAAAAAAAAAAAAAAAAAAAGGACAAAGAGCCCTTGCATATGCTGGGACGGAGTGTGGAGAACATACGTTCGCGGCTTGCATCCGCCTGCACGAACAATGAGGGAAACAGAGCAGTTCGAGACGGGGAGAAACCTTCCCAAGGTGTCGGTGCTCGGATCGAGAGTAACTTGTTAAGAGGCTTGCTTTTCCACGAGTCCGAAGCGGAATGAAGAAGCGGTTTCTTTTTGACGGTCGGGTAGAGTGACACACGAGGAGAAAAAAGGGAGGATGTGAAACTCGTCCGAAGATGTCAGGGTCAATCACTGGCAGGGAGCGCCTTGTGCAACGTAGCTATCCTTGCGATCAGAATGAAAAAAAACGAAGAAACGAAAAAGACCCAGACCCCAGAGGATTGGAATCTCTCTCTCGGATAGAAGACAAAGAGAAAGTCGTGGAATAGAAAGAGAGAAAGAGAGAGAGATGATGAAGAGATGAAGAAGATGATGAAGGGATGGAGAACTAACTAACTGGTCAGATGGAGAGAGAATGTGTGTAGTGAGAGAGAGAGAGAGAGAAGAGGGGAAATCACTGCCGAGTGATCAAGTTTATATTATTTTTCGACTTTCCTTCAAGATTCTCAATTTCCAACGAGAATGGGAAAAAAAAGCCCACTTCGCGGCTTTCCCGCTGGGTTAATTTAGCCTTCCTTTTATTTTTTCTTCTTTTTCTTCTTTTTCTTTTTCTTCTTCTCTTTCTCCTCAAAGACGAGGTTCACTTGTTATTATTTAGTTACTCGAGAAAAGAGCCTGCCATGGTTCGGCGAATTGGGGGGACGATACGGAGCAGCACATATATATGTATATCCTACGGAGTACTTGGTGTGTATCCATACTTCTTAGACCAGCCACCGACTCGGGAGTTTGCAGGAGAGGAAATCGGTGCCTTGCAGCTTGCTGGGCCAATTAACTAACCTAGTTCGCATGCAGGGCCCTCTCTTCTTGTCGCCGTTCAAACGCTTGTCTGTGCGACGTTTCGACCGGGAAAAAGGGGAGAAAGCCCGGGGGCCAGAAAACACAAAAAAAGAGAAAAGAAAAAGAAAAAGGGGAGAGATGGGAGGTTCACCGACTTCTTGTTTCTTCCATCACAGTCCCGCAGAGTCGCCACCCGATGACGAGCCAGACTTTGGGAAAAGTCATGGGAGCGGACTATCCTCCTTTCGTGTTAAATCTCCGTGGTTAGGCCAGAAGGTTTCCCCGTGTTTTCCTCCCTTGCTCATCGGTTTGGGGAGAGAGAGGGAGAGAGAGAAGCAAGGAGAGAAGAAAGCATAAAAAAAGAGAGAGACACCCATAATTTGGCTCGGCTTCGGTTGGCCAATGTTAACTAGTTAATGCCCAGGATCTGCGATAAGTAACTGCGCTTGTGATAACTAGTTGTCCTGCATCCCCGTTTGACGTAACTATATAACTAACTATATGCGTGCCTTTATGCATGGCTTTCTGGGGGATTTCCTGGGGAGCAGCAAAAGCAGGAACCGTCGGTCTGGCTCTGCTGGCTTCTGGGGGATCTTGCCTGCATCTTCTCCATGACAAAAACGAAGAAGAAAAGAAAGAAAAAGAAGACACGGTTAAGATTGATAATCATTCATATCCATTGATTCCCAACTGCGACTTTGATCCCATGGAACCTTCCCGCGTCGAACTCTAACCAAGAGAACACGCTCGCGAAACATAGCACTCGATCAACGAGAGGGAAGTAAGTGGGAGGGAAAAAAAAAAAAGGAAGGAAAAAGGAAAAAGCAATATGGACAGCCTCCATCGGATTTCTCGGCACAATAAATTTCCCCTGAAACAAAAGCAAGTTGGAGGAAGAGACGGAAAAGCTGTCCAGGCCTGCAGGATTCCTGCATCCGAACAACCCCAAGAATCGGGAAGCCATTCCCCCATTCTGCATAGCTAACCACGCATGGGAGATAAATCTACGCTTAGCTCCAGATCTTAAGTTTTACTGGTTCAAAAACTGCCTTGTGTTCGTTGACTTCGTCCTCAAAGCTTCCTGGTCGAGTTAATTGCAAAGCTTTTTTTTTTTTTCAATTCTAAACAGCTTTCCTGAATAGATGAAGAAGAAGAAGAAACAACAGGACCTATATAACTAGGGAATTTTCACATCTTTTATCTCATAATCATTGTCATTCTGGAATAGAAATCGAGTATATATACAATATTTCCTCAAAAGGTTTTTCTATTCCCATTCCGTTCAGTCATAAGTTCGTTTGACAGGTAAACTGAAGCACTATTGCATACTGCAAACAAAGTCAAATTAAAAGCTCCCTTCAAAGCTGGATCCATCTTGTGATTGTATCTCCGTATTCCAGAAAACAAAGGCCCATGCCAAGGTTCTGTTGAACTGTTTCTTGGAACAATTTTTTTCAAACGTTCTCACGCATGTGTTTTCCTCCCCAGTCTTTGACCTCAGTGCCACTGGGGAGCGGTTGGACAGATAGCAAACCCCATGCTGTACACGTTCTAGTCAACCCAGCACGGATTGGGGTTGCAATACCTGACCGGGATTCCAAGAATATCCCTTCCTTCCTTCTTGGATCATTTTGAAATCCTAGGCCAAATCCTTCTTTCTCTCAGCAGCGTCTTTGAAAAGTGAAGGGACATAGGAGGCCATCTAAGGTAGGCTGGCAAAGACCACTTTCGAGGCGTTTTCAGAGTCTTCCAGGAGGTTTTGACCGCGTCCCAAGAGGTGCTGAAGAAAATGATAGCGTTGAAAACGCCCTGTAGTGACACGCCGATGCATGAAGCAAGTAATAATCCATAGCTAGGCGCTGTTGGGTGTATAAATATGTATACCCGATTCATCGATGGCGGTATCTGCAGTTGAGAGATGTTGAGTCACTTGCCGAGAGAGAGAGAGAGAGGGAGAGAGAGAGAGGAACCCATACCCATGTGATGATCAAAGAAATGAAATATAGACTTGCAAACTTAGCATAGGCTTTGGCTGCTTTCCTTTCGAAAGAACCTCTGCGAAGCATATGTTTCTCTCCTTCTCTTGTCTGTGTACTTGCGCGTCTTTCGAGGTCAGCATAAGTCGCAATATGCGAGGGACGCCTCAAATCAGCTAGCTCGGGGAGCGACTCCATGTTGCTAGAACCTCCTTGGGAAAGCACTTGCTGACCCAAGCCTTCAATGTCGATGGAGTTCAAAGATCCTCCAGCAACCGCTGGACCACTAGACACTGAACTATTTTCAGAAGCGAGTTCAGGTCTACTGGTTGCTTGGTTCTGAGTTCGCGACGACGTAGCACCGGCTGAGAAGCCCGCTGTGGTAGCTTGGCTGCTAGGCATTGCTTGACTCGCAGGCGTCGGCCCATGTTGGCTGCAAGGTTGGGCCTCAATAGTCTGCTGCCTTCCAGACAGAGAGAAATTCTCAAGACCCATGCGGTTGACGGAAGGAGGTCGGGCATCGCCAGCTTGCAGGTTTCCAGGGAACTGACCATCCGCAGCTTGGCGTGATGTGATATTCACGCCAGGTTCATTGTAAGCGGTGAGACTGTGTAGCCCTCTTTCATGGATGTAGATCTTGATGCCGGCAGAGATATAAATAGAAAAGATAAAGATAAACGCAACCCAGATAGGGCCAAAATATAGACCCAGGCGAAGTACACCCCACTGATCTGTGATCCAACACCAAAGCTGATGCCAAGTAAGAAAAGAAAGAAGATTATTAGTGATGGGGGCAAAAAATCAGTCCGGGAGAGGTAAACATACGATGGCATCACCATACACTTTGCCTCTGGATTCCGTTTTGATGAAGAAGAATACGAGTGCGGGGATAAACTGGAATCCATTGCAGAAAATAAAGTATTTCCATTCCAGCTTTCGTAATTCGGGTATGGGATACCGGCGGAATAGAATCAGATAGACATTGATTGCTATACATAGATTCCAAAGAGCATCAGCGGATGTAAACCTGGTTTACGTTTAGTTCAAGCTTTAGTTAGGTGGAAGTAGGAATGGGAGGATTTTGATTCATAAACACAAACATCTGGATGGAAAATGCCTGGAATCTGCAGAGCGAGCTGTTGACGCCGGACTTGGGTCCCGACTCCGCTATCAGCTCGGCCATATGGGCTAGAAGGTTGCCGAACGTTGCATAGAGAATCAGCCGGTTCAGAGGGGAATGAAAGCGAGCGCTAAAGGTATAGCTTGCAATGACAAAAAGACAGGCTACTAGAGAAACAGCTGCAACAACCCGGGTAGCGACTTGCAGCGTAAGCAGCTGTGAAAGACTCAGGACGTCGCAGCTGGGGTAAGGACACGGCGGGTCGGCCATCGACAAGAGTGTCGCATCATGCCACACATCGGTATCTCAACCTCGAAGCGCGCATGGTTGCCAGGTGTGAAAAGAGAATGCTCAAATCCCTGCAAGATGATGCACCGGCACTCTTTGAAGCAAACATAGGATGCGCCAGTTCATGCTGTAACGACCCATAGATATTTCACGCATGCATATTGCCTCCACGCAGCGATGACGAGATGCAATAAGCTCCAAAGATCTCCCCGTTCAAAAGCTTTTCATCAGGTGACAAACTTAGCGGAGAGCTCGTCAAAAATTCCTAGAATCAAAACTGCTGAGTGGTAACTTTGGAGGATTTGCACTGCCAGCCTGGCATTTCCAGTGGCAAGACCGGTCTAGCCCAACGTGAAGCTACCTACTAGAACTCGCTCAAGTTTGGTAGAGATTCCACAGGCTGAAGTTTGGCAAAGGAAGCAGTCAATCCTAATTTGAGACCTGTCATATCCTAAGCTTCTCCAGCACACAGCACAACAGCACCATGCAAGCCTGGTCGTTGCAAGCAACAGTTGTGGTAAACTGATTGGTCAATGGTGCGCCACAACTTTCATTCAACAGTCCATAAGGCCCTCTGAAGTGAGCGGGCTGACCTATCCTCGTGCAGCAATCAGGTGAACAATGCAAGCAAAGCTGCCAGGCAGCAGAGAGACTATGGGTTAGATCAAGTAGCTAACTTAGGTCACTAGTTTGACTACCCTATCAAGTAAATTTTTCTAATGGGTCGTTCTCCTCTCTCGAAGGAATGGATTGCGAGTTACGCGAGGTCTTGTGTGCTGCACATGAAAGGGATAATTTAACTAGTTACCTACTCCGTATGTAAGTTAAGTTAGATATCGACTTTCCATGTTAACAAAAGAAAGGAAAAAAGAAAACAAAATACCTAATTAAATCAAAATAAAAAAAGAACCCACGTTTGCCTGCAAATCCCACGGCCGGCTCGTGGCGCTGTGGATCAGGGAAAGCTAGTGAGATTGACATCATGCATTATTATTGCCGCTGAGATCAAAACTTGCCAAACCACCGGCGGATTTTAGTCTTTTCTTTTCTTGCCCTTGACGAAACGGTCGCGGTTGGGATGGCAGAAACAGGACTAGCTGGCGACCAGGATGCTTGTTTCTGCGTACAAAATGTCCGTTTTCGTTTTCTCTTGCAAAGAAAGTAAGTTATAATACTTTTGTTCTAGTGCCATCCAGAGCCGCTCGTGGCGAGCTCGCGGAAGATGAGAGTCTCGTAAGGAGCAGGACCCTGAAGCGATGCCACATTTTATTAAAAATACGAGTTCCGGGGTCTCTTCACAGGGTATCAACTAACTAGGTAACTAACCAGTTGGTTACCCAGCCAGCTCTTAAGTGTTCTCGATGGGGTATGTATATGAATATGCGTCAGTCAATACTTGCTCTGTTATCATGCATGCATGTATGAATTTGTATTACGATTCAAATTAGGAAATCGGAGAAAATGACAGCCAATCTTATTTTGACAAACAATCACATGTAAGTGGTAGAAGCAACTGCACCGCCGTCATCACATTTTGAAGCGCCAGAAACGCAATCCCAGTCTCAGCCTAGCAGTCATGTTGTTCGTCCATATCGATCCAGTGCAGTCAGTCTCCAAGCCCGGCACCTCTCTTTTCCCCTATGTCAGGAGTTGCTCGGGTGTCCCAAGGGTTTTAAAAATAAATGGCGCAGTAGTTATAATTTCAGATTTAGCTTTGAGGGCAACGGTGGATTTTCAACGTCCCTGAGATTCCTAGTAAACGGTTATAGCAAGCAGAAAAAACCGGCTGCGATGTGCGCGAGTAGATTCCCAGCCACGAAGCTGCGGATAATGGCATCTCCAGAACGCTATTCAATATCATCACTCATCTTGCACCTAGCGCGTTCAACGAGGCCCTCAATTCCTTGATAGCCGTGTTTACGTCGTCGAAATTCAACGCCGACACCGCCCACCTCGCATGCTTCTGCGCCT
This sequence comes from Amauroascus niger, assembly GCA_001430945.1. Taxonomy (NCBI): domain Eukaryota; kingdom Fungi; phylum Ascomycota; class Eurotiomycetes; order Onygenales; family Onygenaceae; genus Amauroascus; species Amauroascus niger. The sequence continues at coordinate 114,396 of LJPK01000339.1, forward strand.
GCGCCATTGAATCCTCGTCGACAACAGAGTTACCAGTGGCCGGCGCATATGCTGGCATAGGCGGCACTGGCTTTGGCTGTGGCGGAATCGTTGATGGTGTGATTGATGGCTTTCGCGCGTGTGCAATCCTCTCGAACTCGTTAGGCGATGAGGCTCGCGGGGAAAGAGGAGGTTCGCGGGAAGCTACTGCCGGAGGGGGAAATGATTGAAAGGTGTTTAAGGCGGGAAACGCATCTGGCGGTGCGCCCAGGTGCCTTGGCGTCCCCAGGCCGGAAGTCGGAGAGCCTCGAGGGAGATCTGATGGCGCAGCTGGGAGGTCAGGGATTGTGGCCTGGGAAAGATGTGATGGTCTTTGCCGCAGGTCCCCGTCGAGATCCATCATTCCTGGTATTGTGGGACTTGGAATGTCACTCGGAGGTGCGCTTGGGGGTTGAGGTAGGTTCTCGGCGCGCGGAGGGGCCCTAGACGATGTCCTTGATGGATGAATTGACTCATCTGCCGATGACTGTGCTGCTAATCTTCGCTGAATGCTGTCAAATTCATCCGGGACTTCCTCCACGGATGGCTGCCTTGTTCTCCTGAGTGGGGGCAATCCGGAATTTTCAGCACTGGGGCTAGTCGACTCCATGGGGAGTGCGCCTTCTTTTTCTTTTTCTTCTTTTATTTCCAGGGACGGATTGGAGAGGTTTGGATCCTCTCCAGCCTTAACAGCCTTCGCAATACGTAAAGCGTGGAATTTAGCGTACTTGATCTTAGCAGCGACCTCAGGGTCAACTTGTCCCCATATCTGGCAGAGCTCTAAAAAGGTTGCCGCCGCCTGGAATGTATCCGCTGTTTGCCTGGACAAAAGCAGTGTTAGTCAAAGCTGGAAAGAAATAACCAATGAAGCTCACAAAAGAGCGAAAGGCGTATGGACCATACAATGACGCTTTATTTGCTCGCACAGTGTTATCGGCTCTTTGAAAAGTGTCTAATCCAAACTGTTCCACATATGCTTGACCAGCTATATCATCCGTTACAGCATCATTATCTGCATGTTGAGCTTTGAACTAAAGCCGATAGGAACAGAAGCAGTGCAGAAGATGACGAAATTAGCAATAGATTTCCTTGATTTGAAAAAAAAAACAAAAAGGCAAAGTCAAATTATGAGGGTAAATCTCTAACCTGCTCCAGTTTATCCATAAGTCCAGTGGTGAATTTTAAGCATTCTTCATCGGAGTAGTGGAGATTCTTTGACAGTATCTGATTGATAATCCAGTAGTTGCCTGTGGGACGGTCAATCAGCGTTCTGCTGCTTGCAAGGCAAGATATGAGGCCATTTGGAAGACGTACACCAGTACCATATCACAGGCTTCACCTTCTCGACCTGGTGAGCCCGAGTGGCGAAACGGCTGACATCTGCAGGCCTCAGTTTCTCTGGAATGTTAGTTGACATTATGACAGTTTGCGAAGCTGTTTTCCAATGGGTGGAAGAGAGTTTCCAAATTGAAGCGTATGACTTTGCGCTTCAAGATAATATTCGAATTCAAAGAGCCTGCTGGAGAACTGCCTGTTCACTCTTCCTGAGAGATGGTGATATCATGGTCGTGCCCATCCAGGATCCTTCCCCCACTCGACCCCAAGATTGGCCGGAACGACTTTTGGCAGGCTGACTAATCAACAAAAGGTTTGTCGCGGACTTTGCAACCTTGGGAGGAGGAGGTTAACTAACTACGAAGTTACGTGTGAACCGCATCCTAGAAGAAAAACCACTACATATATTGCACTCACAGGGCCATATTAGTTATGTTCTGGAAATTATAACTTAGTGGTTTGATCAGTTCACTAACTAGTTATCCGTCGCCCACACCCCAAGGACCGATCACAACTCGCTCTTCCGAAAGGCTATCCACTTCAATGTGATCTTCTACCTGCCCTCCCGGTCCGCCAATGCGTTCTACCACCAGCCAAACTCCGCCCCTATTTCCCATTTCTGGTTGCAGGTCAATGCTTTCGATCCGGACCCCTGTGATCAAATCGCTAAAGTCCCCGTCGCCGGAGGCTGCAAGGATTTCTTTGTACGGTCCCTGTCCGAGTTCCAGTGTCATGAGTATCGGAGACGGGGCTACTGTTCTCTGCCCGATCCATGACCCTTTCCGTCTCGCGATCAGTTTTATCCTGGAAAGACGCGATACAGTAATCGGGGCGAGAATCCGGTCGGTGCCAGCGGGGAAAACTCCAGGACCAGTACTCATGAGCAAGCGTCCTGCCCCTTCTCTCGGTAACGGCCTCACTTCACACGGGTGAGTCGACGATACGCGGAGCGTAAAATTTCCCAATTGGTCCGGTGCAAATGTTGAACATACGATTGTGTATGCTCCCTTGGTTAGGGCATCCCCTTCAACTAGTGCAAAGCCGCGACGGTAGTCGCCACTATCACACACGATATTCCGTGAGCGAACCTCGGCGATTCTTTCACCGTTGGACCAGAAGATTTTTAAATGTGTGGCTAGATCAGTATTCTCCGCTTCTAATAATACAGAGATGTCGCAATTCTCAGTTAAATTGAGCTTAAACTGAGGGTTTGAGGGGTATTTTTCAGATTCGGCGTTGCCTCCTGCAGTAGATAACGTCCACGCTGCTTGAAACTTCCTAACATGAGCATGTTTTTCCAAGGCTGGCGCAATGGTCAAAGGAGACGTAGAGAACCCAGAAAGAGAAAAGCTATGGCTTGAGCGATGGAGTGATTGCTCGGCAACAACGGCAGTGTATGTTGTGTTCGCAGGCATGTTCAGGCGGACCAAGGTGTTTGGTGAGTCAACGTATGAGCTTCGCTGAAGAGAACCGTCGCTTAGATACACCTTCTGGCCCCGTTTATCAAACACGTAGATACTAATGAAGCCGGGTTCATCAACTCCTGAATCCAAAAGTTGTCCAGAAGACCCTCCGTTCTTGAAATGCTTGTTCAACAACAGCCAAACTTTGCCTCCGGATTTGCTTGTGACTGCAAATTGCGGATTCTCCGCAAAACATCCTGGAACCGGGACAATACTCGACAAATCCCATCGAAAATGGATATCTTGCCTGTGGCTGAAAAGGCGAGGGTTCCAGTTGAGATACAAGTTTTCAAAATTCTGGAACATCTCGTCACAATCCATCCAGAAAGTTCCGGGAGAGAGTGGTGATCGCTGTGGGGGTCCAAACTCCGACTCAATCTCATCTAATGCAGAGACAGGGGCAACTCCACTCAAGCCTTTCCACACAGCGCCTCCTGCCCACGGGTTCTTGATTAGAAATTGCCGTTTCCCATTTATAGCTTTCATTTCGAGAATGGCATAATCATGCAGACTAATTAGCCCAAGCTCTCTCTCCTCCCGTGTCGTCAGTTTTCCGGTACCTATTGTCAATAAAAGATTGGTTGCATGGAATGAATCAAATAGGCGATCCCAGAGCTGATCAGAGGTTACTTCATCATGATGCAGAAAGATTTGTTCAGGAATCCACCCGGTCAGGATCCACATGTCCGTTCCAGAGTTACTACCGGGGAAGTCGTAACCGCCTCTTACTTTCAGATAGGCTTTCTCAACCAGAGCTGGCCATATCGATGTGGGACTGCTTCTGTCAACAACATAAAGGGATCTGGACGTTTTCGACGACGGCAGACGATCATCAATGACCACCTTTCGATAACAGCCGTTAAAATGCATACGGAATATGTACTTCCCAGATGGTGACAATTGGGGTATAGACGTGACTTGATCACAAGGGTACATCTTTATTGTCTGAATTAACTAAAACGTGATCGTCAGCATGCAATTACTAATTGTTTTCGATCTGCCCGTAGGGAATGAATACCTGAGAATATCTTTGGATGTCCTGAGAAACCCCGGCACAAAGACTTGCAACAACAGAGCAATCCGTGGTCATGTCTTGGACCAGGTCCATGGGCATTTTACTCACCATGAGTAGGTCCGCATCGTTTTTGGTTCCCTGCAAAACAAGTTCATTGGGCCGTTTCCAGCCATTGAATATCTCCCGCTGCAATTGCGAAAGGTTAAGTTCCGAGCAATCTCTGGTGCCATCAGTATTGAGTGACATCCAGATTGTTAAAGAGGCTTTGGACGTACTCACGTGAAAAGTTCGCCGTCTTCATCGAGTTCAAATTCTTCTGGGTCAGGTTGGGCAGACCAAGGAGGGAATACAAAACCATTGAGCTTTGAATTCTCAAGTAAAATAATTTGCTCCCGAGTAGAAAGTGTGCGTGACGAAACGGGTTCTTTTCGCTGTCGGATGCCTCTAGTGGCGTTTGTGTTGGTTTCAATTCCGCTGTGTCCCTTGGATTGCTTGATCTGTTCAGCCCGCTTGATGTACTCCTTGCATTTAGCATCGAGCGATTTCTTCTCTTTAGGGTCACTGGCCAGCCTAAGAGCGTCCATATAATTCTCAGCAGCTCTGATAGCGGCTTTCAGAGCCTCAGCATTTGTGGTTGACATTGATACATCCCTCTCAGCTTGCTAAGATGAGAGGGGTTAGTGAGAGGTGCGACAGATATCAAGTTACTTGATCGAATAACCAACGGGTGTGTGTAGTTACCAAAGCTTTAGATTTGATCTCTTGCAATTGAGACATCCTTTTGCTTGTAGTTAACCCGTAACTACTAGTTAATCCCTCGCATTCCAGACGCGCCTATAACTAGCCGCCGCGCTTGTGGGAATTTGCCCGTTTTGCTGGCTGATAGTTAGTTGGTGGGGAAAGATGGAGGTGGATGATCAAGCCTGAGTGTTGTTTCTCCCCGGCCACGCTCCATAAGGTGGGACTTCTGCCATAGTTACTAGTCAAGTGAACATGGGCAGGCACCTTTCCTACTGGACTCACCTTTCCGAAGCCCCGACATCCGAGGTGATCAAGTCACTGCACCCTGCAACAGCTCACTCACTGAGAGCAGTAAAACGAGATTGAAAACCCCCAGTATCAAGTGTGTAGCAGAAATGGAATAACAAAATCAGATATTCCGTTTTCGCTTTTCTATTCTGATGTTTGTGCAGGCCCATAAAAGGGAACCTGCATGCTGCGTCGATGTTGGCTTTTTGGCTTAAAGGTTTCTTCCCGGCTGACTCTTGGTGATGCCTCGGCTCAGTCTCGCAAACGCCGATTCCAAGGTTTCTGCTGATCCCATCCGTCCCATCGCCCGCGCTGCTAAGGATTTCGCTATCTCATGGGTAGGTAACTAACTTGGTATTTGCCGACGGAGTTGTTCCATTTTTCCCACTAAAGCTGCAGGTTAATCTATTTGACCGTGTCCTTGTACCTGCTTACTTCAAACCCTCATCAGTGAGCATTTCCTTACACTTGCTTGAAAACGTCCAACGCTTGTGAACCTGCAACTTGCATCCGTTCGTGTTCTTCCGCTTCTTCCCTCCAAAACAAGTAAACCGTTGCATACCACTTCGCCCTATGGCTGGCCCATCGAAAGCACAGCTCGCGCCGTGGGAGAGTGCTGTTGCTGGTGCGGCTGGGGCTGCCTTAGCGAATGCAATCGTCTACCCTTTGGACATGTAAGCAGCATTCGAGTTTCTAATCTCAATGGCATCCGTTGACGTTGATATGCGATAGTGTGAAGACTCGTCTCCAAGTTCAGGTAAAGTCGCAGAAATCGACACACGTCCAACATGATGAGCACCACCATCATTATGACTCTACGATGGATGCGATCAAGAAGATAATTGCACATGAAGGCATTGAGGGGCTTTATTCTGGAATTCACGGCTCCCTAGTCGGCGTCGCCTCCACCAACTTTGCGTATTTCTACTGGTACTCGATCGTGCGGACGCTATATATGCAATCGGACTTCCCTCATCCCCCCAATACCGCGATTGAACTGTCTCTCGGTGCCGTCGCTGGAGCCATCGCCCAGGTTTTTACGATACCAGTGTCCGTCATCACAACTAGGCAGCAGACACAAAAGAAGGGTGAAAAGAAGAGTTTTATGGAAACGGGCAAGGAGGTGGTTCATAGTGAAGATGGCTGGTCTGGATTATGGAGAGGACTGAAAGCCAGTCTCGTTCTGGTTGTGAACCCGGCAATCACCTACGGCGCCTATCAAAGATTGAGGGATGTCATATTTCCTGGGAAGGCAAATCTTAGGCCGTGGGAGGCTTTCGGTGGGTGAAAATTCAATTGAACCACAAAGGGTTGATGCTAATATGTTCTATAGTTCTGGGAGCCCTTTCCAAGTCACTTGCTACCATTGCTACTCAACCGTTAATTGTTGCGAAAGTCGGCCTGCAGTCTCGCCCGCCACCATTAAGAGAAGGAAAACATTTCAAGACATTTAGTGAAGTTATGGCTTACATTATCGAACACGAGGGCCCGCTTGCACTTTTCAAGGGAATTGGGCCTCAAATCGTAAAAGGCGTGCTAGTCCAAGGATTGCTGATGATGACCAAAGAGAGGTAACTGCGAACCATGTTTTCATTTTTCATTCATCTTTCCAAATTCGGTACGCTGACCTATTTGCTTAGAATTGAGATACTCTTCCTTGTATTCTTTGCGTACCTTCAGAAGGTGAAGAAGAACAAACTTAAGGAAATGGCCAATGCCGCAGCCGGTAGAGCAAAGGGCGTATTACCGCTCATGACGAAATGAACGTGGATTCATCACTTGGCTGACCCTTGTTTGGGTAGTTTCGACATTTGTCTGTCTGGATATTTTACATCAAAATTGGTTTAAAGGACTTGTTTAAAGCCCTGCGCAATCGTGTTACTACTGTTTTGATCTTGGGTGGATTTTGTATGGAACTTGCTTTTACTTTATACGATGTTTTGGGCGATTTTTCCTTATTGTTTCGAACAGTGGGAGTTGGATCCAAAGAAAGAATAGAACCTGTGTATATGAACTGTTTCCAATGTAAATAGCAGAACCAATGCAAGCAGATTCTCCAGAGTTACTCCGTAGGTATTTTTGACCTGTCCTCGGTAGCTCGGACAACGAGTTGACTGGTGGCGCTATGGGACACCCAGTCATATCCTGTGCGCGTTGATGGAGAACAAAGATGCCCACCAACCACATCAAAAACCATGAACCACTGACTTCCTCCTTCGACAAGGCGTTACGCGGCAAAGTATAAACAGCAGCATCCCTCCCACCAGAGCTTCGAGCCAGTCATGAGATGGCTGTTCTGGGCTTCACCACGACAGAATGACTCCCACGATAACAGTGACAATGCTCGCTCTCCCAAACAGGAGGACGACGAGAGCCTGAAGTCCTCTCTCCCCACACCCGCATCCGCACCAGCCACACCCTCTTCCGAGCACAAGATACTACAAGTCCAGTCTAGCAAAGATTGGAATTCGATACTAGATGCGACGGACTGGAAACAGTTTACCGAACCCAAGACCATCATCCCTACGGCGCTGCTCACGGGTGGCATCCTGTTCTGCGTGCACATCCACCGCAAATATCTCCGCCGGATACCCGAAGCGGGACACATATCTCCTTCGTTCTTTAGACGACGAAGTCTGTTTGGCAAGGTGACGAGCGTCGGAGATGGGGATAATTTCCGACTGTATCACACCCCTGGCGGAAGGCTCGGTGGATGGGAATGGCTGCGCAAAGTCCCCACCGGAAAGAATGAATTGAGGAACAGAACTGTATGGTTTGACGCGCTCTCCGCCTAACCTACCCTTTCTTTTTGCCCGATCCATGAAAGCAAACTTCGAGAAGGCAAGATAAACAAATTGAAATTGAACCATTGGCTCCTAACATCTACTCCCTTTCTTTTTTCTGTTTCAACAGATACACATCCGTCTTGCTGGTGTGGACGCACCCGAGCTCCCCCATTTTGGCCGCCCGGCTCAACCGTTCTCCCACGAAGCACATACCTGGCTGACAAATTACCTCCTTAATCGACGCGTACGTGCTTACCTCTACCGTCCTGACCAATACGGCCGCGCCGTGGCTACCGTGTACACTCGTCGCTGGCTCTTCTTCAAGCAAGATGTTGGCCTGCAGATGCTGAAGGAAGGGATGGCGACGGTGTATGAAGCGAAAACGGGCGTGGAATTTGGTGGGGCTGAGCTAGAGAGGAAGTATCGAGAAGCAGAGGCGTTGGCTAAGAGTAAAGGGAAGGGGTTGTGGCAGGGTTTGAAGGGGAAGAAAAAGGCCGAGTGGGAAAGTCCGAGAGAGTTTAAGACGAGAATGGTGGCGGAGGAGGAGCAGAGGAAAGATCCAAGTCGTCGGGGAGGCAAGGAGTAATGCTCTGTGCTTAAGGTTGACGGATGCTATTTGCGTAAAGTATGGAGTTGGGGATCTTCTTGGATTTTCCGTGCGTTTTCTTCATGATATTGATGATTTGTCTACAACTTGTTGATGTAATCATTATACCTACAAATGAGTACTTGTGTGCGCAATCATTGACATTGGTCCAGTAGTAGTGTACAATATATCTGTATGATAGATTTGTTTTATACATGTAATCATTTACAAGTTCCACAAGCCTGCGAGCCGTAAACACCATAGAGTAGAGGCACCCAGAGCCTCTTAAACGCCAATACTGAAACACACGGATAACAGATCGTGACCCGGTAATCCAACAGGAACCAATCTTTCAATATTATAATGATCCATCTTCTGGAGAAAGCACCATTAACTGAACCTTCTTTCAATCTCAGCAAAAAGTTTTGGACTGATCTCATCGCTCGAGTTACCCTCAACACGCCATAAACAGCCTCGCTTCTCGTAATGATCGAGGAGCGACCGGCTCGTCTCTTCAAACTTTTTTAGCCTTTGTTTCCAGACATCAATCGAATCATCTTGCCGTTGAATCAGAGGTTCTCCAGTTATATCGTCTTTCCCGGCGACTTTGGGTGCATTAAACTCGGTATTATATACCCGTCCCGAAGCTGGATGAACCCATCGGGATGCGATACGGGAGATGATGACGGTAGGAGGTGTAAGAAGATGAACCACGAGATTAATAGGGACCAGGCTCTCAAGACTGGACGCTTGAGTGGCTGTTCGCGGAAATCCGTCGAGGATAAAAGAAGCGGAAGGATTCAACCCTGGGTTCTCGGTCGATGACGACGAATTGGATGCCGAATTTCTCGAAAGCCAGCCCTTGGACACAAGTTCGGAGGATATCAATTCTAGAATCATCGCATCTGGAACGAGCTTGCCGGCTTGAATGGCGGATTCCGCTTGAATACCTTTTTAAGTCTTTGTTAATTTCATTCTGTCGCAAGCACAGGGGAAAGCTGGCTGATACAAACCTAAGTGCGTTCTATTGCGGACATGATCTCGGAGAAGGTCTCCAGAGCTAATCGAGGCCAGCTGCGGGTACCTCTTGATTAGCCTCTCAGTTTGAGTGCCTTTTCCCACTCCAGGAGCGCCAACGAGAATAATCCTTGCGGCTTTCCTCAGTTTTGTTGCTAAGACAGCCATTCTTAAACAAAAAAGATACGGTGAGAACGGCGAGGGAGTTTGTAGGTATGGGCGAGGGAAATCGAGGAGCAATGGATCGGTCGGTCGAACGGAGGCGATAGGTTAGACTGCCAAACGGCAAGAAAACGAAGAGGGCCGCAACTATATCATCTTGTTTTAGTGGCTAAAAGGGTCAAAGTGCAGAAATCTGATATGGATACGAGATTGTATAGGGAGCGAGATGCTTTTTCAAACAACCCAAGAGTGAATGGCGGGCTTTTGTTGGAAATTTGGTGCAGGATATGTAGAATCTCGCCGTTGAGGGAGTCATATCGCCGGGCGTTGAATTTCCCCGGATGAGTAAGCTCTTGAACCGTGCGGGCAGAGCTTGCCTGGCCAATCATAACGGCGAGGAAACAGGGCCTCTGCTTGTAGCACCAGGAACGCCGGTCTTGGCATGGCCGACTTCGGAAATTGATCGGATTGCAACTGAACTTGTCGGGGACTCGGAGGTATGCCCCGCTATCAAAATCGCAACAATGGGCTCGGAAACTAGAGTCTCAACACTTTGTCAACCGAGCATGAAAGAACTTGATTTCAAGATTGCTTATTCTCCCTCGCTACTGGCATGTGATATCAATGAAAGAAAGAAGTATGAATTTCCAATTAACAGCCTGCTTGGAACAAGTAATGGATATCAAGGGCTCCAGGAAAATAGACAAAGAATTTCTCATATTAACCTCTCATACGGTTTCAGCTGGAATCAAATTTTTTGCTGAGAGTAGTAATGTTCTCTTGGCTGTGAGAGAGGACTACTCTGTACATATGTAGTTTCAGTTGTCACTTGAAAATGTTTTCATACGGACAATTGCACAGAGAATATTTTTTCTCTGTGCAGTTTCTCAACTTGCAACACAAGGTTGATAACTAGGTCCTGGATAGTCATTTTGAGGCTTGAGCCATACCTAAAAGACCGCAATAAACCAACATTTTGGTGTTGTTTTCATGTCTTCGATTAGTAAATGTTTCAAAGGCCTGAACTTGTTTGTATATCAGTTTCGTTGCAAGTAGGACGAAAATCAATTCATCACGTGACTGTCCTGGTGTCCAGTCGCGTCGAGACGCGTCTTGGTAGAGTCTTTAGTTAATTGAATCCCTTCAGACCCTGGATTCCACCGAACAGCCCAACAAAACCTCAATCTGAAGATGTTTCAATACGACAAAGGTCGAATTGATCCAAAACGCCGCGCCGGTCTCGACTACAAGCGGAAGCAGTTTGCTGCTCCAGCTTACAAACAGCAAGATTATGCCCACCGGCTAAACTTCTACGAGGTCCCGCCAACCGCTGAAATCACACTCGAACAATTTGAGCAATGGGCTATCGATCGCCTAAAAGGTATGCTTCCCTCTGCTCCAACTTTGGTTAGCAGGCTCCCTTCTCACGGTCCGTAGTTCTTTCAGAATTAGAAACATGCTCGTATCGAAACAAAACCCCGGCCGAGACCGCTGCGCATATCACGCCTCTTGTTCAAAAATTTCTTCCTCTCCATTCTAATACAGCTTCTTCGTCGGGCATAGATCAAAGGCTGAAAGATGAGCGACAAAAAGACCACTACTCCCATTTTATACTGCGACTCGCGTTCTCTTCCACGGAGGATCTTAGACGGCGATTCGTCCGTCTAGAGACAATGTTATTCAAGTTTCGTTTCCAACAAGATGATTCCAAAGAGCGCAGGACGTTTGTGGAGAGTCTCAATTTTGATTGGGATATGGTATCTGATGAAGAGAAACGGGAAATGGGGGAGAGTTTCCTTGCGGCGACGCCTGGAATGAAACGACTAGATGATGAGGGGTGGTTCAAGGTAGATTGGGAGAGAGTACCAGAGCTGATCGAACGAAGGGGCGTTCTTGTGAAGAAAGGCAAGGCTTATGTTCCTCTCAGAGAGCAGCTAAGTATGATCCTTGCTGAGTTTATTTCACGGTTGGAGAAAGCACTTGAGGTTAGTACCTTTTATCATTTTAACAGTGACAGATACGCTGACTAAAGTTACAGTTCACAAGCCGAGCCCTGCCACGACTGGACGAAGACGATCGTTTGATTCCAATTCTTGAGCACCTTTCAAAGAATTTCGGAACGTCGGATACTTCTTACTCAGAGGGCGAAGGCGCTGTTCCCGGAGCCCCTATCACTGCTGCGTCAATCGACGCTTTATCCAGTCACTTCCCTCTTTGCATGCGGAATCTACATATGCAATTACGCAAGAATGCTCATCTAAAGCATTTCGGCCGACTCCAATACACCTTGTTCCTCAAAGGACTTGGCTTGTCGCTTGAAGACTGTTTGATCTTCTGGCGGCAATCTTTTCGACAAATCAATGACGATGAATTCAACTCCAAATATAGATACAACATTCGCCATGCGTATGGCGATGTTGGGGGTGACTCGAATCGACGGGGAAGGGGATACCCCCCATACTCTTGTCAAAGAATCCTCACCGACAATGCTCCTGGTGCTGGTCAAACTCACGGATGTCCCTATCGTCATTTCTCCGTCGACAACCTTGTAGCTTTGCTTCAAGCCACTGGAGTGAATGACAGAGAAACACTAAAAGGAGTACGAGAAGACGTCGGAAAAATGCGATACCACATTGCCTGCAACCGCGTCTTTGAACATGTCCACAAGGATGAAATGAAGAAAGCAAAAGATGAAGGGATAATGAGCCAAGCGGATCTCGACACGATCGTTCATCCAAACACATATTTCAAGCGCAGCTACTTGTTGAAGAACCTAGGTCGCGTGTCGAAGGCAGACGTGGAAATGACAACATAGTGATATGCTCTTTACGATCGACATGGGTTATTAATTGCATGTATGAATGCTGGCTATGATGGTAATGGTATTTTCTTAGATTAGGGCGTCAGTCTGGAGGATACTTGGATTTGACGATGGGTAAGGATTTACGCTGCGCAGGTCCTTGATTGTAGTTCATATATTTTTTTTCCCACCACCTGTGCCATTTATCCACATCGATCCAGCAGAAATCTCGAATCGAAAACCGTTATGTTACCGCGGCTGATTCCCGATCCATCGTCAAGCATCAGAATGAGCTTTCAAAACCAGGTGCCCAGCGATGGGTATTAATTTCTTCTACGCTCGACGCGAAAACAGCAACATCATTAAGAAAGACAGAAGCTGGCATAGTAATGTGTAAAAGTCGGCGATGTTGATAAAGAAAGAAAAGAAAGAAGAAAAACAGAAGTTGAGAGAAGTTGAGCTTTTTAAACTGTCGCGCTAGTGTGTGCTAGTTAGTTACGGCAGGCCGCAGAGACCACAAATCCTGCAACCTGGCTTTATCCCTCGTTTACCTCATGAACCAACATTGAAGATAAACCCCAGAATGCTCTCAACCTCTGGCCACTGACCAAGGTCTGTTTCCTCCCCGACATTTAAGAGCCTTATGATACTATGTGCAAAGCAAGCTTTTGCTAATATTATTGTCCCCAAGCTTCTCCATATATATCTACTTCTTTTCGCCTTTCAGTAACCCCTTCGGAGCAACTTCGCCTTTGGAACTACCGATTCAACTATGGATTACGAAGCGCTGAAGGATCAGTGGAGTGAGATTGAGGAGCGAGATGGAATCAGACTGAGCTGGAACACGTTTCCAAGCACTCGCATGGTCTGAGCAAACCTTGAACTGAATGCTTCATCATCCATTGCTAATAGAGCGATAGGAAGCATCTCGCCTTGTGGTCCCCATCGGAGCCATTTATACCCCGCTGAAAGAGAGACCGGATGCTCCATTGCTGCAATACGAACCAGTGACTTGCAAGCAGCCCTGTAGGGCAGTTCTTAACCCATATGCGTATGTGATTAACTTTCGCAAACATTGAACTTGCCTACCCGCTAATGTGCTGTAGTAATGTCGATATCCGTGCGCGCATCTGGATATGCCCTTTTTGCCTCCAGCGGAACCCTCTCCCTCCGCATTATAAAGATATTACGGAAAATACCATCCCACCGGAGCTGCACCCTCAAAGCACCACCATTGAGTACCAGTTAGCACGCCCGGCACCTGCTCCACCTATTTTCCTTTTCGTCGTGGATACCTGTCAAGAAGAGGATGGTTTGAAGGCCGTGAAAGACTCCCTTGTGATGAGTCTATCGCTGTTACCGCCGAATGCGCTTGTGGGCCTTATCACGTTTGGTACTATGGTAAGAACCCCGTCGCTTTACGTTCAGGCCGTATACTGATCTCTGATAGACACAAGTCCACGAACTCGGCTACACAGAATGTGCCAAATCATATGTATTCAAAGGGAGCAAAGACTACACCACAAAACAGATACAAGAGATGCTTGGCCTTCTGGCGCCGAGCCTTCGTGCGCCGGTACCGCAACAACCCGGTAGACCCGCTCCTCCAGTCACACCAGCGGCACGGTTCTTACTTCCAGTGCAACAAGCCGATTTCCAAATCACCAATGTACTTGAACAGCTTCAACAAGATCCTTGGCCTGTTGCGAATGATAGACGTCCGTTGCGATGCACCGGAATCGCGCTCAGTGTTGCAATTGGTCTGATGGAAACCTCTTTCCAAAATGCGGGTGGCCGCATCATGCTCTTCACTAGTGGGCCGGCAACAGAAGGTCCAGGCATGGTAGTTGGCCCGCAGCTGAAGGAACCTATACGTTCTCACCACGACATTGAGCGCGACAACATCAAATATTATAAGAAAGCGGTCAAGGTATGTCATTCGCGCTTTGCCTTCAATAGAGCGTCGCTGCTAATATGCCCTAGTTCTATGATAATTTAGCTAAACGCGTCTCTCATAACGGCCACATTGTCGATATATTCATCGGGTCGCTTGATCAAGTCGGTCTCCTTGAAATGAAGGGTCTGGTGAACTCGACTGGTGGTCATATGGTTTTGACAGACGCTTTCACGTCTTCTCAGTTCAAACAATCGTTCGTTCGTGTTTTTGACAGAGATGCGAACGATAACCTTATTATGGGCTTCAATGCAGCTTTGGAAGTCCTCACTACCAAAGAATTGAAAGTGGCAGGACTCATTGGACATGCTGTCTCGTTAAACAAGAAATCGAGTTCTGTTGGCGAGACCGAGTACGGAATCGGTAATACCTGTTCCTGGAAAATGTGTGGAATTGACCCAGCAGCAAGCTACGGTATTTATTTTGAGATTGCGAATCAAGGAGGTCCGGCTCCTATGCAACAAGGCCCTCATAAAGCCATGATGCAATTTTTGACCTATTACCAGCATTCATCGGGCCAGTACCACCTCAGAGTTACGACAGTTGCGCGACCACTGAGTAGCCCAGCAGGAGATTCAGCCCTAGCCCAATCATTTGACCAAGAGGCTGCTGCGGTTCTTATGGCCCGCATTGCCGTATTCAAGGCCGACGTGGACGATGGCCCTGATGTTTTGAGATGGGTCGACCGCATGCTCATTAGGTTGTGCTCGCGGTTCGCAGATTATCGAAAAGATGATCCAACATCATTCCGACTTGAAAAGAATTTTACTCTATACCCACAGTTTATGTTCCATCTTCGAAGAAGTCAGTTCTTGCAAATATTCAACAATTCTCCGGATGAGACTACATTCTATCGACACGTTCTAAATCATGAATTCGTTGGAGACTCTCTGATCATGATCCAGCCCACACTGGATTCTTATTCACTTGACCACGAAGGCGCCCAGCCGGTGCTTCTCGACTCGGCTTCTATCCAACCCACTCATATCCTTCTACTCGACACATTTTTCCATATTCTTATCTTCCACGGTGAGACCATGGCGGCGTGGAGAAAAGAAGGATATCAGGACCAAGAAGGCTATGAAGGCTTCAGGACTATCCTTGAACAACCAAAGGAAGACGCCAAGGTATGGCTTTTTTTGACGGGTTGTCCCGCGAGCTACGTGCTAATATTATTGTAGGAACTCATTCAAGACCGCTTCCCACTGCCACGGTTCATCATCTGTGATGCCGGAGGCTCGCAAGCTCGTTTCCTCCTTTCCAAACTTAACCCGTCAACCACTCACTCTTCCGGCGGCTACGGTGGCACTCAATCCAGTCAGACCATATTTACGGATGACGTCGCCCTTCACACTTTTATGGAACACTTAATGAAGTAAGTACACACATCTCTGTTGTTTCAGTGAACGGTGCTAACCTGTTCCACAGGCTGGCGGTGTCTGGTGCCAATTAAAGTGATCGATGTCGGTCGTCAACGTTTTAGCCACTAGGAGGTCTTTTGTCATTGTACTAAATGTTACTTACAAGTCTGTATTTCCATGCAATGAACAGGTCCTACGTAGAATAGACCACGCGATAGGTTACTTGCAATGAAAAATCATTACCTAGTTCGGGTCCGCACACTCAACGTACGGGGATAGCTCAACATGATATTTACCTTTGCACCCTCAATATCTCCATGAATTCGGTATACGTTGGACGGATACTTCGTAGTGATTGTCGATTGGTATTCTAACTACTATATCCATTTATTTTACGAGTATCCTGAAGCTGTTGTGTCTTGTTATCATGAAGCGATGAGAACCTCTTCGGTGTTGCCGCACTTTTCTGATGTAACTGGTTAATGATCTCCATTTTTGAAGAGCACCAGACGATTTTAATTCCACTCTGGATTCCTTATTGTTTTGCATCTCTGGCTGGGCCAAGGAGATTGAAATTGAATTATTGCAAGTTACGGAGGACGCAGGCGCTTGTAGTTGACCTTACCTGCCGACCCCAGACAAATCGGTTTATCCTCCTTTGGTGGAGCCAAAGTCACGTGAATGAATTTGCCCTAACCTTGGTGTGGTTTTTCGCTTAGTCGATACCTACATCTACTTTGCCAGGACCATCAAATTCCATCTCCCTTTTCTCTCAACCATCTCGACAACCATTCACCAAGGAAGATTGACCACCTTTCGCACTCGCCATGCGTAAGTATCGTCTTCTTGTGTGTCAATCAAATGGCGGCTGACTCGTGTCTTTTGCTGAATAGCTCCAAAGTTCGATCCCAATGAGGTGAAGGTCATGTAAGTTTCTTGCCCCTTTACCCATCCTATCGCCGCAAGTTTTTGTATGCTAATGAAAGAACAGCCACCTGAGGACCACAGGTGGTGAGGTCGGAGCACAGTCCGCCCTTGCTCCCAAGATCGGTCCCCTTGGTCTCTCTCCCAAGAAGATTGGTGAAGATATCGCCAAAGCCACTGGCGACTGGGTACGTTCGCAACTCACTTGCGTTTTTCCACATACAGGCTGGAACGACAAGGAGAACGCAAACGGACTAACTTTTTCGATTGGTATAACAGAAAGGTCTTCGTGTCACGGTGAAGCTCACCATCCAGAATCGTCAGGCGGCGATCTCGGTTGTCCCATCTGCTTCCTCCCTTGTCATCCAGGCCCTCAAGGAACCCCCACGGGACCGCAAGAAGGACAAGAACATTAAGCACACGAAGTCGATCCCTCTCGATGACATTATTGAGATCGCTCGTACTATGAGAACTCGCAGCTTTGCCAAGGAACTTAAGGGTACCGTTCTTGAGATTCTGGGAACTGCTTTCTCTGTCGGATGCCAGGTTGATGGACGTAGCCCCAAGGATGTCAGCGATGATGTCAAGGCTGGTGAAATTGATAGTATGTTGTTGATTTATATTGCGGAAAATGTGTATCGGTTTATGTTCAAATGCTAACTTTGCATACAGTCCCATCGGAGTAAAGAAGTAAAGTGATTAATTTTACAAAAAGCGCTTCTTTTTTTTCTCTGTGCAGGTCTGGACTCTTAGGTATACGTATGGGCGCTACTGTTCATGACTTTTAAGGCATAAGCGGCGCTCGAGGATATTGTGATTGCCCTTTTTACGTGGTTTATGAGAAATGAACTATTACAAAGAATGCAATGTCTGACCTGCCTCATTGAACCGAACCAATTTTCAACCTCAGCCAGCACTTTGTGCTTTTTTCCATCATACTGGACGAATTTGGACTTGCAGGCTCTCGTCCTCTCGTTTGTTCGTCCGCCATTGAGCCTTTGCCACACTCTAGCCCACACCAGCCTAGCTTCATGCTAGGCAAACGTACCTCACGGTATGGGCTTATTTTGACGCAAAGGAGAACAAAGGCGTTTTTTGACGTCGAGACCAACTACTCACCGCGGTATTCTTGGGGTTCCTGTTTTCTTTCGGGAAGACAGGGGCTCGATATGGATACAGAGGTCCATCATTTTATGGTCAACAGCTTTTGACACTATTATATATTATGGCTTTTTAGTGTTACAATATAATTTCTGCATCGTCTGTGAGGGTCATGTCTTTTTCGGGTGTATCCATCCAAAGAAGAAAATCGGTCATTCTGGCAGGCTCCCACATTTCTCGAATCCATGCTCTAGGTGCATATGCCAGGGATGGGCTGCATGCTTTGTGAGAGTGTGCTCGAACAAAAAAAAGAGGATCGTCTTAGTCCCGTTGGGTGGAGGCTTGGCGCCCTTTGTGGATAACTATTTTGTACCTCCTTGCCTTTTCTTTTTAAACCATGTAGAAAAACGCAGGCATTTTGAATTTTAGCAAGGGCTAGTTAACTAAATTTTGGCTTTGCTTTTGGATCCAGTCATTAACGATTTTGCTTGGCCTTAGGGAAAGCGGAGGAAGTGGGAAGAAGGATCAGAGAAAACAGGAGAAAAGAAGGGAAGAAGTGAAAGGATTTTCAAGGAAATCGATAGGAGGAGTGGAGATATGGGAGACGTGGAAGTGGCTCTCCGCGGTCGTCCGCGGGCGCCAGGGGGCCATGAGATTGCAGTGATGTTGGGCGTCGAATGCGATGACTACATATGTAACTACATAGTTAACTAGTTAACTAGATGAGAGAATTAGCTCCCATTTGTTTCTCTACGTTTAGTATTTAAATCAGCAAGTTGGGGGGGAGATCGCGAGGTACAAGACTGCTTTTCCTTTTCTGCGCGTTCTCTCTCTCTCTCGAGAAAGAGATCGGGCGAAGAGATCGAGAAATGGAGAACGCAACAAACATCCATGATCCAATGGTTCGTTAGTTAGCCTACCACGTTGGGCGAAATCCATAAGAGGCTGCTGGGTCAGCCACGGGTGGATCCACGATCGCTTGGGCGTGCCCACACACATTTTCGCACATCCCTCCATGTCAGCTGGGTTGCGCGCAAAAGCAGAATGTCAGAGATGAAAAGTATGTTTGGGAGGTCTGGGGGAAAAGTTGACTGTTTCCGAATTCAAGCTTGTTGCTGACGAAATGGAGCAACCTGAAAAGGCTCTGCGTGCCTGGAGAGAGACTTTCCTGGAGCAGATTTCTTTTTTGCTTCACTCTAAACTCGGAATTCGGATAGTGACACGAGGTTTGTCCAGGTTATTCTTTTCTCGCTCGCTCCCCCCGTCAACCACGGCTTGGTTGTGGCTGGAAAGGAATGCTTGTCCGCAAAAAAAAAATAGGGCAAAACAACCCCGTCTTTCGCGCAGAGCCGGGAGGCGATTTGTTGAAAATAAAAAAAGGGAAGAAGGGGTTCGTGGCCAGGAGGGGATGGCTCTCGTTTCTTCAACTACATGCTCCCTTGTGTTAACTATCGAGATGGCTTATCATTGCAGCTTCTGGAGGAGGAGGAGGAGGAGGAGGAGGAGGAGGGAGGGGGATTTGAGTGGCTGAGGATTGTATTCCGTACGATGTTCTTTCTCTCTCTGATGGAGGTTTTCTTTCCCCTAGTCTCGTATCACCACACAAAGGTGTTCCAATAAGTGGAAAGACACTGGCCTTGCTCCACGTAGTTAGTCAATGTGATTCGGCGCGTCAAGCGATGGGTTCAGGCGGGTAGGGGGTCAATATCGTGTTGTTCCTGTTCAAGAGCCACCCCCAGCTGGCGTCCCAATAGGTCTCCGTAAATATCTTCAGATTATCAGCAATGGTAACCGTGTTAAAATCAACCCGATACTTCTGAGAAAAGGGAAGAAGAGACTCTCCTCGCGCATGTCCCTTTTTATATTTTTTTTTAGCAAGAGCGTCATCAAACAGCTCCTCCGTTAGAGCTGGTCCCCAATCGTGAAACTGCAGGCCCATCCCTCAGATCCCATGCTGGAGGTGAGGTCCCTCTCTCTCCCTCTCTCGCTCTTCCCTCTCTTCTTGGCTTGGGAGCTGATCCAGCCCGCCCACTCAAACTAAAACTGGAGCCCTGTCACCGCCCGTTCCACCTCCTGGGCGCGCCGGTCCCTCTCCAGACTCCAGCGTCGCTTCTCTTTTTTTTTCCTTTTTCTTTTCCCTTTCCCGCTAACCAGTTAGCATTGATCCACTTTGCTGAATGGCAATTTCTTTTTGCATGTCATCATCATCATCTGCTGGTACTTCCATCCTGTGTGTATGTGTGAGAGAGAGAGAAAGAGAGAAGGGGAAAACTCTCCCATGGAAGGTCAGTTTCTGTCCCTATCTTGAGATTCCTTGCCCTTTCTCTCCCCCTCCTCTTTTGGCTGCTGGTGCTTGTCGCCGTTGCTGGCTGCTGCATATCCCACTATTAATAGAATTTTGGGGTTGTGCTCTGATCGCCGTCCCGTTGTTTGAACGCTCACAAACTAAGATTAATGCTAACGCCGCCGTTCCTTGGCTGGAGTTACATGGCCCTTCCACCATCACCACCACATCTTCTACCACCACCACCACCACTCAATCCTTCTTCCCTCTTCCCATAAAAAGTTGTTGTTTGTTGGGTTTTTCAGTTGATTCGTCTTTCTCGCTCCTCCCAATCCAGTTTCGACTTGCTGTGTGGCCTGACGATCGAGGCTGGCCCTGGTCTGGCTGCTGTCCTTCATTCTTTCTCCTCGTCGTTTCTCTCTCTCTCTCTCTTCTCTTCTCTTCTTCTTCTTCTCTCGCTCCCTTCTTCTTCGTACCCTCGCCTCTCCCCTCCCGTCTCCTCCCGTCAGCAAGCACCGTCTTAGCGCCATTATTTTTTCCCGCCGATTTATCATCCAACCTCTGGTGAGTGGTGACCCGGTTGAGCTCTCCATCGCTCTCCTCGTGATATTCTTCGTACATACCGTTGTAATTCTCTATCTGCCCGATATTGAATATCTCTTCATTTTCATTATCCTGCCCTTTGGTTGCCGAGTTTCTGCGTCAAGGGACATCCCAGCAATTTTCCGGTCATTACCACACCGAAACAAAAATTCAATATAGGACAATTCCTAACCTTAACCCGCTTGCAGACGATCACAACAAAAAATATAACTACAGTCTCTCAGTGCCCGTTGACAGTGACTCGTCTCGGGTTATTTCTCGCTGACCGCTTAAAAACACGCAAGCACTCGAACCGCCCGGTCCATGCATGCGGAGTACGTATCCTGCCTGCCACATCGACCCATCCCTCCCCTCACAGTCATCCTTCAGCTGACCAGACTCCCTTCCACTTTCGACTTTGTAGCCTCTTGTTTCGAAAAATATCATCATTCCGATTTTCGTTCAATACCCCGGTCGATCACGGTGACAGACGTATCGGTTCGAGCGTGGCCGCGATTTAAGCAATTGTTTACGCAAAGTTGTTCGTTTGCATCCAGCTCCCGGGAAGTTCTGCCCCGCCGGTCGGAGTGCCTCACCCAAATATATCGATCCTCTCTGTGTTGTGATACAGTCGCCGCTAATACTGCCAAAACCAATCCGTCGACAGTGCCGTGGACAAGAACTTTATTTTGAAACTAATTCACTGAGTGCCAGCGACTTTCCGCCCGTTTTGAAGTTGAGCTCATTGTTGCACATTGAGGTACATTTTGGTGAATGGTGGATCGTGAACGGGCTATATCTATTTTGCCAGAACGTCGATTGACGGTGCCACGATGAGGTGTCGGAAACGATTAAGGAGATTGTTTGGTCGATGAAAGAGGAGACGGATTAACAGATCCCTAACCTGTTTGCCGCTCTTTTCACTTTTCCCATCCGGGCTTCATCTCTCTGTCGATCTTGGCACCTGGGAGACAACGCCCTTCGTTCCACCGCAAATATGCTACCGTCAGTAGCCCAGCCACCGTCACATCATTTCCTGCCTCATAACCACCTGGCCCACAACCTGCCCGTTGACCCGTTACACACGCTATACGACGAGGCCGCCAATGCTTTCTATCCAATGCAGCGTTATGGGGATATGGACCAACATTCGTTGCAACAAACCACAAACTCGAGAGTTCAATACATGCGCCCGCTTCAACGGCCGAATCCCCGCCCAACACTTGGTACCCCTCAATTACGCCAGGTCAATGCCTTGGAAAGTACATTGCGTCGCAAGACACCGAGCGGCACCCTCGCTGCTGGGTACGATGCAACTGACAGCTCTGTCCAGCCCCCCGCCTCGAAGCACATACTGGTGTCTTCCCTGGAAAATGACCAGCTTATGATGCCTCGTCTTGCGATTTCCATGGACTCTATGCAGTACAAGCCTTTGGAGCCACCTAATCTTTTGCAACGTCACAATTTCACCACTGGTTTCAAACCGGATGCCACCAGGCTTAACACACTCCACAACACCGTACCCCAAGGAGCACACCATACCAACTGGATTCGATCGCTAAACTACCCACAAAGTATTGAATCGACTTTGCAACATAGCTCGACTTTAACGCCATCTCAGAGAGTCTATTGGCAAAATATACCGACCATCCCGACAGTAATAGCTTCATCATTTCAACCTGGCGGCCGTGGACCGGTTGATTCAACCGGTCTGGGTCAGTACGGTCCATATTGGCCTGATGGCGGATATATACCATATCGCCCCGCAGCATTTCGAGATTCACGTTATCAAACCGTTCCGATTCTTGGGCAAACTCCTACCCCTGATATTGCAAACTCATTTGCAAGTTTTCAACCCGACTTCAATCCCCAATCTATTCCTCCAGGCTTATCTTGGAATGCTCTTGCTGCACAACCTAACCAAACGCCACAGAACCCATATAACCATGAACCTCTAGATCAGCAGCATTTCCCCTCCCGTTGTCTTCCACAAAAAATACCTGAAGTATTCTGGGCCCAAAACGCTGTACCGTTTACTCCGACACAACCGACCCATCCCACCAGTCATCAAATACAGCCCATGAATAATAATGGCTGGCAGGCTCAGCATCTTGGAGTGCAACCGACTGTCCAAGTAAACCCCCACCAACCTCGGAACGCCGAATTCAAGGAAAAGATCCTCGCTTGGGCTCACAGTGTGTATGTTGACTTGCTGGCCTCGCTGCATAATGCCCGAAGGAAAAACGCTGCACGGGGAGTTACCGATGCCCGGTCCCGCGACCTCAACAAGCCATGTATATTTCCGAGGCCGCCTCGCCAGCCCGGATCCGATTTTACCTCGCAGTCACCTCATTTCGAAAACAGTCGAACAACACAATTTTCCACGCATCAGCAACATGCCGCGCCAACTATCGGCCTGATAGACTCAAGACGACATTCTACCCATTTTCCACCGTCTCAAATTAATTTTCTACACAATGGCCAGGAAGGACGTGGCCATTTCACACAGCAGCTCGAAGGCTTCCGGACTATTCGCCGATCCTCCGCTACTTCAGTCCCTCGCATGTTTAACCAATCCTTCAAAGGAGTGTCTGCGGCGGAAAATGCAGCATCCGCCTTGGACATCCTTTCGAGTTTATGCATTGAAAGTAACTGGGATTGGATCGATGGCATGCTTGTTGGAGGTTGTCTAGCGTACGGGCTAGGCGATTACTCCAAAGCGATGCGATGGTACAATCGAATCATCAATAAAGACCCTACGTATGTATTACACTTGATGTTTCCAAATCAGTTCTTATGGTCGTACTTACACATGTTGTAGGCACGTTGAAGCGATATCCAATCTCGCTGCTTCTCTTCTTGCCCTAGAGCGCCGTGACGACGCCCTTGAACATTGGTTTCGAGCCGTAAGATTAAGACCCAGCTATTTTGAGGCTGTTGAGCATCTTGTTGGGCTTTTATGTAACAGCCAACGTGGGAAAGATGCTGTCAATGTTATCCAGTTTGTCGAACAAGCGCTTCGTTTGCCTCCGAGCGGTGATTGCTTCAAAGGTACAGCACCAGATGAGGAATCTGGGAGCGAATCAGAGGACCAGGAGTCAAGCATCTCAGCGGCTGAATCTATTGACAGGGCAGCATTCGATTACACGGATGACCTACAGAGCCCCCTTGCCTTCAACGCTCGCCTAGCTCAAAATAAACCGGACGGTTTCGGAACTAGCGGCTACGCGGTATCTGGATCAGACAATGGAAGAATGGTCGCATTGATACATGCGAAGGGTAATATGCTTTATGCTCTAGGGGATAATGTTGGAGCTGCTGCAGCCTTTGAAGACGCTATTCTTATCGGGGCTGGCAAACCACAAAGCATCAAAAGTCTGATCCGCAAGATTCTCTCGGCGTACAGCGATGAAGACCATCGTAGTGGGCGTCCTAGTACCAGTCACCAAAAGTACAACAGCACCCTCCTTCTTTTTCCGGATAAAGCGCTACAAACTGCGAAATTGGTGTTCGCCCCCAATGGCCACCTTCCCGGGTTACAATATGTGCCTGAAGGAATGAGCAAAAAGGCAGCCATCTCGACAACCAGCAATTCGCTTCTCTCTTTGGCGAAGATATATCAGGATGGCATGTCTAATACATCAGTATCAGGAAGTCCAAGGGTTACTCCCGGGGTTCGAGACATCCTTGCCCTTTACTATCTTTCTCTCTCTTTACAACCCAGTCCCTCCACAGCGAATAATGTTGGAATCCTCCTTGCAAGCATCCAGAATACTGGATCCTCCAAGACAACGCGGATTGCGGGCGAGAGCCAGCTTCCCGAAATCCCAGGCGTCGTGCCAGGTAGTGGCATTGCGCTTGCATTAGCTTACTACAATTATGGGTTGAATCTCGACTCAAAACATGCTCACCTTTACACTAATCTTGGAAGTCTACTAAAGGATATTGGCCAACTTCCCGCTGCGATCAAAATGTACGAGCAGGCCGTTCAGTGCGATGGCAACTTCGATATCGCCCTGGCCAATCTCGCCAATGCCGTCAAGGATTCTGGCCGTATCAATGATGCCATCGGATACTATAAGCGTGCCGTGACCGCCAATCCAGAATTTGCGGAAGCCGTTTGTGGGCTAGCGAATGCTCTCAATTCCGTGTGCAATTGGGGAGGTAGAGGTGGTATTGCGCCGAGCCGAGGTATCCGTGATCGATGGCATGTCGATGATAAGGGAATGCTGCGCGAAGCAAAGGAATTAGGCGTCGACTCTGGTTGGATCAAGCGGGTGGTTGATATCGTGGATAAGCAGTTAAGAGATGGTGAACTCTGGGGCTGTGGGGTCCTACTCAACTTGTCGATCGATCAACTGTGCCTATCCTTAACCTCCGCCGCGAACGACATGTCGATTCTCAATAAACGGTCCGCCTTGAGTGCAATTTTGCAATCGTGGGCAGGAAAGAAATGGGAAGGCTCCCGTGTAGTCCGACTCATCGAGAGAGCTGTAAGGTGGATCGGATGGCGGTGGTACCAGGATCGATATATTTACCGAAAGGAATATAATCCTTCCAGGTATGCTCGTCCACAGTTGCCCAATGGATTAACGCCTCCAAATGCGCCAACAGTTCTTCCATTCCATACCTTTACCTGTCCTTTATCTGCCAAGCAAATTCGCCATATCTCTCAGCGCAACGGTCTTCGGATATCGTGTTCTACAATGCGGTCACCGTGGCTTTCTCCAACAGTCTATCCACCTCCGCCACCTCCCAATCCCCATCTGAACGTTGGATACTTGTCATCCGACTTCAACAACCATCCGCTAGCGCATCTAATGCAATCTGTTTTTGGGTTACATAACCCAAAACGCGTGAAGGCATTCTGTTATGCAACCACAGCGAGCGACAATTCCATTCATCGGCAGCAGATTGAGCGTGAAGCCCCTGTGTTCCGAGACGTAAGCAACTGGCCAGTGGATAGGATTGTGGAACAAATCGTGAAAGATGGAATCCATATTCTGATCAACTTGAACGGTTATACACGCGGAGCACGAAACGAAGTTTTTGCAGCGAGGCCGGCACCAATCCATATGTCCTTTATGGGATTTGCCGGGTCTCTTGGAGCTGAGTGGTGTGATTATATTCTGTCAGATCAGTTGTCGATACCACCAGACACCCTATCTCCATTGAGACGGAACGTGAGGTTAGAGGATCGTCTGTTTGAGCCGGACCATGCTGAAGAAGCGGACGATTGGGTGTATGGCGAAAAGATTGTGTTCACACGACATACTTTCTTCTGTTGTGATCACAAGCAAAGTGCTCCGGACGCTCGAGGCAAGTGGCTAACTTGGGAAGAGGAACAGCGCAATAGATGGGAAATGAGAAAAGAATTGTTCCCAAATTTGCCAGATAATACCATCATTCTGGGCAATTTTAATCAACTCTACAAGGTATGGCTTCCATGAATTGATTGCGTGGCTCATTTGCTCACCTTACTCTCAGATTGAACCTACCACGTTTAGAAGCTGGCTACGTATATTAGCACGCATCCCAAATGCAATCCTCTGGCTTCTCCGTTTTCCCGACCTCGGTGAACAAAATCTTCGGCAGTCTGCGATAGCTTGGGCAGGAGAGGCCACTGCTTCACGTATAATATTTACAGACGTCGCTCCCAAGCATGCTCATATCTCCCGTGCTCGTGTCTGCGATCTCTTCCTCGATACTCCCGAATGTAATGCTCACACGACGTCCGCCGATATCCTGTGGAGTGGAACCCCACTTCTCACGTATCCGCGATATAAATATAAGATGTGCTCTCGCATGGCTTCTAGCATTCTCACCAGTGCTCTCCCTCAAAATGCGGCTGGGCGCGAAGCAGCGGCCGAACTCATAACCTCCTCCGAGGAAGATTATGAAAACAACGCCATCCGTCTCAGTTTGGATATGAAATATGAGTCTGGTGGAAATGGCCGTGCAACAGGACGGTTGTTTGCGCTGAGGAAGATGCTGTTTATGAATCGCTGGGAGAGTAAATTATTTGATACCAAGAGATGGGTGAATGATGTTGAATCGGCGTATGAGGCGGTTTGGAGTAAATGGGTGAAGGGAGAAGAGGGTGATATCTGGCTTTGATTTTCGCAGCGTTCGGTTGATTTCTTCATTCGTGTCGTCATGGAGCGGGTGTGGGATATATTATCATGGCCTGGATTATTCGATGCATATTTTTATTCCCTACTTTTGTTTCCAATTGTTATGGTTTTTCTTCTTTAATACCTTCTTCATCCCTGTTTTCTGAGACTCCTCATACTGTGGCGCCTTCTTTTCATGGCTCTAGATGTTCATTACCCTATCGTGTTTTTTTACCATTATACCACCTTTGATCTCTTCGATGTATTGTCTGTTATTTTAGTCCCCTCTTCCCACTAGATGTATTCCCCGCCTTCGTCGAGTTTTCGGTTCCGTCGTTGCATTTTTTTCTGGGTCCGGAAAATAATCGCAAGACGGGTTGATGTCGTTGTTATTCCCTGTCTGTCGGCTGATTTCAGCGACATTCTGCTTGTGACATAGTTATGTGTTGAGCCTTGTATTCCCCCTTTTGCAAAATTTATTCTGTTTTCCTCATCTTTGGGGATTTTTTTTAATCTGTATCTGGCGTCGTTCATGTTCTGGATAACCCCATTTTCCCAATTTTTTTTTTTTTTTTTTTTTTTTTTTTTTTTTCAATAGACCAAAGGCGAAATTAAAAGCGAATTTCCGCCCACACGGGGTTGTTTTCTTGTTTACTGCTTTTTATCTCTCGCCGATTGGGCGAAACTATTGTATCTTATCTGGTCCTCGGAAATGGGTATGATGTTGCCATCTCTGGCTATACTTGTGTCATTGCCGGAGTGGGACGGTGGTTGTCCGTTCCTTCTGTCCCATTGAGAGTGCAGGGTCTGATCATCTATGTGATTGGGGTGCAACGTGAGGCTTCAAAATGTGAATATTTATAGACAACCAAGGGCCTATATACTGCTTTATTGGAAGCAGCTAATCAGTTGTACGTTGCGATTGGCATCATTTAAGAGGCCTTGAGATAGTTGATCCGTCGAATCGGGTTCAAAGATTTTGCTAACCCACCCGTAGCCACATATAAACCGCGGTCCCGACATGGTCCATGCAGCAGTGGATTTCTTGACTTAGACCATTTGAAGAGATATCGATGTCGAATGCTTCGGACGGGCAGTTCGTCCATCTGTGTTGCCATCCCAACGAAGGCCACTTGAATATCGTCAACTCCGGAGCTGAACTGTTGATATTGAAGTTCTTTCATTTTCTCTGGTGAAGGCAGAGCTAGTTGCCGCTGATGCATCAGAAAGCAATCTGTTTCTAACAGAATTGGATGCACCGGAGCGTCTTCTCTCCCTTCAACTGCCTGACCTGCGTACGTCAACGCCAAAATCAACCATATGTTTGGCCACTGGAAGGATGCGGTAACAATTACAAATAGGAAGCCTCGGCATCAGATAAAGACAGAGCTTTTGCTTCCCAAAAGAGAGTGTGCCAATGGATGTGTGGTGTGTGCCACATATATCTCTGAAAGTTAAAAAAGAGTTCCATTTCATCTCTATATCTGGATTTCCAGAAGCTCAGGTGGAGAAATTTGGGGACGCTGGGAGACGCAATCCCGGGTCCCTTCTTCCCCATCTATATAGCCGTCTCCATTCGGACCAGTAGTTACCAATCGCAAATGCACCGAAACAGGGATGGAATTCTCCATCATACCCATTCTCCCAGATGTCAAGACACATGGTGATTTTCATTCACAACGACAATCACGTAGCATATGTCTCTCAAGTAACGGTGCATTTGGTGAGAATGCCACTTGGTATATATTTTTTCAGTGTGATTTATACGGCGCACTCATTGGCCTCTTGAAATTGTAATTTCCGTTTTTGCCGTGGTGTAGTCAGGCCAGATGCGCGCCATAACCCCCTGGGCACTCAGAGAAGTAACGGGAAAACGAAGCAGTATAGCAGGTGAATACGTATCAGGGGTGATGAGATGTGTATCCATTCAATGCAAATGAGCCCTGCGGCTTCTCTTAGGTGCTCAACATGTTGGATCCATGCCCTTACACCCGTCCACGAAAAGGTCTGGATATGTCTCAGGGGGTCAGTTTCATGCAGGATACAAGACAAGTTCCGCACGTTGGTGTTGGATACTAGACTGACCTCGCAGTAGGGCTGTAGTTTGGCCACATCCTCGGCACTCGCTAACAGCATCGGACTCGCCTAAAAAACAAAGGGCCCCAAGGCTAGTTAATTAGTTAGTTAGTCGATTAGTCGGCACACACAATAATGGGCGCACCCAGCTGGGAATGTTGAAGTGCGGTGGCGAAGATTCGCTAGAGCCATCAGAAAGAGGCTCATATGACACTCTCCTTTTTCATTCTTTTCAGCCCAAAATAGACCCCAAAAAGGCGCCGGGAAAAAAAGACCCAAACCATGTTCACCCCGGACCCAAAGTTTTGCTTTCGAAAAAGAAGGGCCAGCCACTGGATCCGTACGATATTTGCGGTTGTTGCGTAGAATGGATGCAAAGAAGTTCTTCCCCATTCCGGCCGTTGGCTGTGACATCCTCTCCTTTTGCCTCTCATAATTACCCCGGCTTGTCCAATGGGGACTGTGAAGCAGGGATCGAGCAGCCTGCGTTGCTGGCAGTTTTGGAGGGAGGACGAGAAGATCTGCCAGGCGCTCAGCTAGCCACAAGGAAGACCAAGAAACAAATTGGCGAACAAGAGAGCCATGGAGTCAGGTCAATTCAATCGTGCCTGAGTGGTCATATTTCCTCTCTTTCTTCAGTCTTTTCTTTCGCTTTTCCACGCTCAATGATAGTAGTGGGCTCAAAAAAAAAAAGGGCTGACGAACTTCCCATGTCATCAGAACGTTTGCTGGGATTTGCAAAATATTGATGCAGCCCCCAATTCGATTTCAACTATGCTTGTTTATCCCATCGGGATCCAAGGATAGCTATGCATGCCTCGTATGCACGTCTGCGATGCCCGTTGGAAATCAAAAAACGGGGAGATTCCTTTTTTTTTTTTTTTTCAGAACCGCCAGCCATGTCGTTGACGAATCGCTGCGATGATCAACCCAGCTTGCTCGTTAACTAGTTAGTTAAATGCCAGGCCGGATCTTCCCCGTCAACTGCGCACATACACTATAGTTATACTGTGTTTGGTCAAATAAAAAAGATCGCCAGGCCCCAAGCGTGGTGGCAAAATATACCGCCCCCCGGCGTCAACTTCAGAGGACCGGGCGCTGGTTTATGACTCTTTTCAACCCGAAAGAGGGAGCTCAGTTGTACATGCATGGACCTGCTCTCGGTTCTCTCCTTTATTGTCCCGTTCTATTTTCCGTCCGTCCTTTTTTTTTTTTCTTTCCTTTTCTGGGTTGAGATCCTTGCGTCTTCCCCGGTTTCTTGCTGGCCGCCATGCAGATTTTTTATAGCCGGTGGATGTACAGTGTTGTATGGACATTAAACTACATACTGCGAATTGCGCGGTCTCTGACTTCAAGAAACACATTTTGAAGCTATTACGCAACCCAGTCTTGGTTTTTCGCTGTTCTTCCGAGGGCCATTCGTTATTATTAGCATCACAAGGGCGCTGTCCCATGGCACCGCTTTATGCCCACCACTGGCCCTTCAAGACAACATCAAAAAAGCAAAAAAGAGCGAATCAAGGAATAAAAAGAACACGAGCTCAACAGCCAGGACCAGACGGCACAGACGAGACAACCAGCAGAAAAGGGCCCCAGCTTGAACGGGCAAGCTTCATTCACACCGCCCGCTTGCTCTGCGCCGATGGCCTGGAATCGAAACAAACCGCTAAGGACAGTTAAACTAGGACCCGACCGTTGAAGTTGACAATGCAAGTCTCCACAGAGCACTGACAGCTAACTAAACTACATGATGGTTAGTTACATGCATCAATGATCATAGGTCACATTTCTGCGACGGTCAGATCTAGGCCCGCGCTACCAGATAGATGGTCATGGCATTTGCTTTTTGCTCTCTCCTCCATGGAAAATGACTAACAACTACTTTCAACTCGGACAAGACAGAATAGTTGAAGTCTAGAGCTGGATCCATTCGCTTAGGACGGTGTTTATCT
This sequence comes from Amauroascus niger, assembly GCA_001430945.1. Classification (NCBI taxonomy): domain Eukaryota; kingdom Fungi; phylum Ascomycota; class Eurotiomycetes; order Onygenales; family Onygenaceae; genus Amauroascus; species Amauroascus niger. The sequence goes on from LJPK01000339.1 coordinate 144,954, forward strand.
TTTGAGTTGCGCGCAGAGAAACTATGTTAACCCCTCTATTTTTCGTTGTTTGGGTAACTAACTACGATACGCACACACCCCTCTCCTCTCCTCTCTTTTCTTCTGCTAGTTCTATGCCGTGACATCTTCACAGCTAGGTAGGGTTGAACGAAGGTCTGTATGTATGCATGTACAAGAGGCTGACGGTGCATCGTCGACCGCGTGCGCAGCATGAGAATCCCACGTTGATGGAGCGCTGTTCCACCATATGGCATCATACAAAGTATCCCGTTGAAGTTAGTTAGCCCCGGTGTTCCACTTCACCGCTCAGACGTTCCAGCTCTCAGTCGTAGTTAGCTATAATTGCGCCCAGAAGATGTGTTCCGTCGGGTTGGGTGATGGGCTCGCTCCTAGTTTTAGTGTGATCACTGGCACATGTGAATAGGGAGGAGGGGATACAAGCGCACGGGTTTTTGACCTCCAAGTATGACAGAGCTGGGTTCAGCTAACTAAACTACTAACTAGTTAGTTATTCAATGGGGGCTGGCTGCCGTGTGACCCTCTCTCTCTCTCTCTCTCGCCCCAATTCAGGCGCGACAACGAGAAAAATTGGTTGAGTTTCCTTCATCGTGGCAACAGAAAACACGAGGCGAAAACCGTTTGCCGTTGAAACGGTACGTGGGATCTAAACGTAAAAAGGGACCTTGGGGTGCATCGTACATACACTGCAATAGCAACCCAATCAATACCTACAACAAGGTTCCCGGTAGTTATACTATGGAGAATTTTTGCTGGTGCATATGAAACTAATGCATGGGCTACAAGCTCCGAGGGACCTGAACAGGAATGTAGGTGTAAAACTGCACACTTGCGCATCTCATGCAGCCTATCAAAAAATCAATCTTGTGTTATGGGAGGGTTGCTTTCCTTGATTGATATCTTAAATTATTGGGGATCTCATCGTCTTCGGTTTGTGGGCATCAATATCATCTGAGACTCGAGCGGTCAGACGTTGCCTTCCAAGGGCAAGGAAGGAGTCGTACAGATCCTGGGCCAACATTCGCCCGAGAAGGAACTCACACACATACGGCAGTCTCTTCCCGAAATCCAATATAGACGGATAACTTCCTCAGCACATCCTGGTCCGGGGATGATGCACGGGTTTGCCTGTCTCCAAGGGCCTCTTGAAGTAAAAACGGATGGGTCGAGTCCGTTCTCCGCGCTTTGTTTTTCCTATTGATCATTAATCATTAATAATAATATTATTGTTATTGTCACCATCCCACGAATATGCATGACCCCCGGCCAGTCCAGCGATACCGTCCGACGATCGGGAATGGAAGGATAGCCCAGCTCCCTGGTACCACCACCACCACCAGGAGCCTGGAGGCTAGCATTTTGGATCGTTTGAGGTCGCACGGGGTATAGTAAGTTAAGGGGTGCATCTTTTGATTCCAAGATTTGGACAACATGGATTCATCTTTTTCTGGATAATGGTCCCTTTTTCCAATGCGAATAAGTTGCCTGATAGGGGTATATCAATTTTGCTTCAACAAAAACTCCGCACAGCAAAGAAATGGCTTTCGGACAAGCTGGTGACTAGTCGTTGTGGAGCGATTTCTTGTGTCCCCCTCCCGTTCCTCTGCGACACACACGCATTGAGATTCCGTTTGCTTCTTCTTCTTCTTGTTTTCTCGAGCTTGTTGTGTTTGTCTTTTCTTTAACTAGTTATACCCTGCAACGTCCGAGCATCAATCCGGCCTGGGGTACTGGCAGTTAAGGCGTCGCCTATACCAACCAGATGGCGGGAGAGGAGGAAAAAAAAAAGACGAATTGAGTTTCTTCTCCAGTTGTCAGAGCCCAGGTGAGACAGCTTGAAACACATCCCTGTCTCTAGTTACTTATAGAGCTCAGGCCAGGCGTTCGGAACCCTGAAAAAAAAAAAAAGAAGAGACCGCCAAAAAAACGAGTCGAACAAGATATTGAATTTTTTGGGTTAATTCCCACCGCTGGTTGTGATGTTCAGTTAATACTGCCAACCCCCCAGGGATCTACGCAGTAACTTCAACGCGCTTCGAAAAGCCTCGAGTTAGTTAGTGTCTTTCGGGCCCTGGGCTTGCCTCTTCTGGGGCTTCACAAGGCAACGTCAGTGCTTTTCTTTTCTTTTCTTTTCTCAAATTTTTTTAGTATTTTTTTTTGTTTTTCTCACAAGGATGGATTTTCCTCCCGAGCCAGCTTTAGCGTAACGGTGGGATCGGAAACTTTTTCTTGCCCTTCATAAGACCTCTTCCTGTTTCACTGTTCGATCCTTTTGAAACCCGTAACTGTATGTCTGGAGCTGGGGATATATCACATGCAACCACACATGCCTATAACTAACTCTGCAGCATCCCAGAGTTGATTGAGAAACGTGGTCTTCTTATTTGGTCGAGGAAGGATGAAGCAAAACGAAGTAACCTTGCACGGCGAGAGAAGGTAAAGCCCAAAAAAAAAAAAAAAAAAAAAAAAAAAAAAAAAAAAAAAAAAAAAAAAAAAAAAAAAAAAAAAAAAAAAAAAAAAAAAAAAAAAAAAAAAAAAAAAAAAAAAAAAAAAAAAAAAAAAAAAAAAAAAAAAAAAAAAAAAAAAAAAAAAAAAAAAAAAAAAAAAAAAAAAAAAAAAAAAAAAAAAAAGGGCAAACGACTTTGCTGCAACATCTTGCCGCCCCCAAACCCATCCGCAACGAAGCGTGAATGCAAGCCGCAAAAAAGGAAAAAAAAAAAGAACACCCTCCAGAAGAAAAAAGCAAGCTCGGTTCATTACACAGGGTTCCCATGGCGAGCCATGATTTTATTCCACTCTTTTTTTTCTCTCTTTATAGCAGGTTTTGTTTTCTTTCTTGAAAATGCTACTTTAGAGATTTCTTCGGCACACGGTGCAACGATTGATAGCAACGGTACCTGGTCGTGACACACCGGGACACCCCATCCCCAACAAATCCATCAACAAGCACGCACCATCGCCATCGTCAACTCTAGTAGTCGTTTCTCTCTTTGATGGTGAGATAAATGCAATTGCGGCTCCGGAAACCAATTTCAAGTCAGCTTTGTTTCCAGTAGTGTTGCATCAAGCCTACGAAAATAAAGAGGACAAGTTAAAACCGTTTTGCGATTCCTCTTCCACAAAGAAATAAAATCAAGGTGAAAAAAAAAAAAAAAAAATAAATAAAAAAAAAATACGAGCCCGGTAGAGAGGCATGACATGTTCTGTCGGTGTCTCATCCCTGGTCTTGATTAGCCCAGGACAACTTAACATTCCAGAAATGTGGATGTACAAAACTTCAGAAGAACAACCAGGGTGTTTATTAGATTCGCGTCGGTCGGATGGTTGTAGTCGCCGTTCTATTTCTGTTTCCGCCAACACTTCGGTTCCTTCCTTCCCTTCTTAAACTGGCCAGTGGATACTGAGAACAAAAATTGTTGTTATGAGGTTGAATGGAAGTTGGTGTTGTCGTTGGAGGGTCTCCGCTAACTAACTACGAGTTAATTCTACGGGAAGTACGGAGTAAACAAGCCGTGTTATATCTTGCCGTTGTGTGTGCTATAGTTAACTACATAGTTATGCGGCCTGTATATTATGATTCCAGGAACCAGAGATTCGGGGTGAGATCCAACCTGACGGGAGCGACAGCCAGCGGTCAAGAGTGATAATATAGCTTAACAGCGGCAAGGAATAACGACAATCACACCGGCAACGGCACGCAAAGCGGGAAATCGACCTCGTTAACCGTTGAACTGGGAATTCTTGCAACCAAGAAAATTACGGGGTAAACTAGGTTCCACCCCCCTCTTTCGTATTTACCGTATAACTACAGGGTCATCAAAACGTTGTGTCCCGTATAACTACAGGGTCATCAAAACGTTGTGTCGTATAAATCGTCTGGTTAACTAGTTAACTACAGTACGGAGTACCTACGGAGTAAGTTAGTTACCAAAACTATACTTTGGGGCAACTTTACAGTTAACTTTACGACCAAAACCTGCCAATCAGAGAGCTTCGATCCGCGCCCTTTCTGGGTCATTTTCCAGGGCAGCGATTTTCTAGATCCGCACTAAACCCGGCAAGGAAAAAGGTGAGATTGAAGTTTGAAGGGTCCCCGACTCCCCGTTCGGCAAACGAAGAATAACACCAAAAAACCGTTTGGCCCTCCTACCCCACGTGATCGCACGACCAAGATTAGATTGCCTGGGCCAACAGCTTTTGTCGAGGTTTCTGCACTTGCGCTTAATAAACTAACTAGTTAACTCACTAGTTGAAGGATGGAAGGGAGCACGGGCTTACGTTCATCCAACTTTGTGGAGTTGATGGGTAGTTAACTGAACTATGGAGGGCAGTGAAAATCAAATCACTTTATCCCTCGAGTCAAGCTCGATAGTTCTTTTTTCTTCCCTTCCATCTCGCAGTCCGAAGAGTATCCGTATGTCCCACGTATAACTAACTACCTAAGTATATGTAGTATCTCCATCCCTAGTTTAGGACAGGTAGTTAACTAGTTAACTCGGTGACTTTCTGCCCCATGTTCCCCTCTCGCTACGTCTTTTCGATGGAGACGTTTAAGGTAGCCAGGGGGCCTCAGTTATTTGGAATTATCCCTGGCAATAATCTGCAAATCATGCTCCCTTAAGCCCCCGCAGCAAACCGTTTAAAAAACAGCCCAAGGCAAGAAAAAAAAAAAACCAAAGGCGGAGACCCGCTAGCCAATCCGCTTTCCTCGCTTCACTTCACTTCCCAATTCGGCTGTGCGTGGAGATCGCATCCCCCGTAACAGGAAATCCTGCCCATCCTAATTTGGATGCCCTCAGTAAGCTTCGTCCCATACCCCTTTGGGAGAATTCGAGCGAGGACGATCCATCGCAGAATTTGGAAAGCGCGATTTGGGGGGGGGGGAACTGGGAGGGCGCTTGGCGGGTAGTAAGGTAGATTTCCATTCTTGCTGCCACCACCCCAAAGATGACTTGCTCTTCTTTGGCTGCTAGTTTTGTTTGGGCTGGTTGGGTTTCACTCAGTCCCGTGGATCAATGATGGGAGGGGGAGGTGTGAGCCGCCAGGGCGACTTGAGCTAGAGATTGCACAAATTTGAGACAAAACCAAGTTTACAAGAGGCTGCAATCCCTGATGTGCTTGCTGTACGATGGTCCCAGACATTATCAGCCCACAGGCTGTCAGGATTGTACACGGAGATGGAGCTTTGTGTCCCCGTCAATCGTTGAAGTTCTCACCTCAAGGTAAGTTGACTAGTTAACAGCCGGTTCCCAACATCATGGCCCATCTTTTAGTTAGCCCCCCGTTTTCTTGCCTGTCAAAGTAAAGCCACAATTTATTCCTTCGCGCTTGTCATCCCCCCATGTGGTGTTTTGCATCTGTCCCACACGTTCCTTTTTCCATTTTAACCCCGATCGACGGATAAACTCGACCATATGTCTCCGGATTAGCTCCACCATGTGGATCCCCCCCCCTGGCCGAAGATGCTTCCAGTCCATCAAAAAACTACTCCTAGAATCTCGTTGGCAAAGGCCCACATATTGATTTTTTTTTTCTTTCTCTTTTTTGCCAACTTGAAACGTTCGTGAGCTTACATACGGAGTACATATCGTTTAGATCCATTATCATGTCGGGGTCTCCGTCGAATGGCCCTGTCTGGTCTATATACACGCAAGCGACATAGACTGGCCAAAATGCCAAAGCACCCACCAATGAGGAATCAGCGCTTGATGCTTCAAACCCTCATGTAAGTGTTTGATCTGGATCTATTATTCCATACTATTCTTAGAACGCAATCCTGCAGCCGTGCAACCGTTTTTCCGATCGGTCTATTGGATGTTTGAGCCGGAGAGGGCGGTAGGATACGAATCCTACGCACCGTTCGCCTTTGATCCCGCGAAACCTACCAGATTCTTCATCGGAAAGGCGGTCTCGAAAGACGTTTTGCAACGAATGATGGCTCCTTTTCAAAACAGGCTGCCCTGTCAGGTCGCCAACTGGAGCCTATCAGCGTCTGCCATAGCAATTGACAGCCGTTTTATATTCTTCGTAGATCCAATTCGTTAGTCCGAAACGCAAAGCTCTTGTTGCAGGGATTGGAGCAACGGCTTCTCATTTTGAATTCCCCGTCCGTATGTACCTTGTCTCGAAGGATAGGATTTTAGCACGGAGGGAGCAGTTAACCAACCAACTTTCATAGCAATCAGCAGTCTTTCCATGGTGCGGTTGAATGATAAGCCGTAGTTATATAGGCCGATGAGCTGATGTTTCTCTAGAGCTATGTACTCCGTACCCCTGGAATATTTGCTCAACAAGGATCGCTTTAGAAACTGAACCAACAAATTCCAAGCATCTTGATCACGGGATATATTTGTATGTCGATTTTTCAACCCCAAACTTCAACTGATATTTTGGGGGAAGCTATAGCGGAATTGATTGGAGACATGGGGTGTTCGGGGGAAGGGTCAATAAAACAGGCCGCTTCCATTGCATGTAGTTATGTCGATCACCACCACCACCACCACCATCATCATCATCATCATCATCATCATCACTCAGCAGATGTACGTACTGTTGACACATCCACATGCACGCAGTTTGCATAATTCAAGGACTTCTTTGCAAAAAAAGTCATGCGGCATTGCTTGCACTTTGGGACCATGCTGGATCAGCAACAGGAAGGGGAGTACACAACTATGTACATACTTTACAAACAACCAAAAGTCTATGACGTGTTGGTTTCCCTGGTACGGAGTAGTTAATGATTTCCAAACCCCGGGAACGACGTCCTGTACCTGAGTACCACCTAGAACTCGAACCAGGCCATTACCTACCGGTTGGCCGGTGCTGTGAAGGGTTGTCCCAGAGGGTCACACGGAGAACACCGCTACCTAACTTGTTGTTCTCTTTTGGGACAATGGACTTGATGGGTTAGTTAATTTTATACAACCAACCAACCGGCCAAGTAAAAATCGAACGGCGATAAAGAGAGAAACGAGAGGGTCTCGGTTATAGTGAGTTGTGCCCTTGTTTGCCTCAAATGAAACCGCCCCGTTTTTGGACGCCGGGGGAATCAATTCAGCCGAATGAAGGAATTCTCGGGCCAGTAATAGTCCGGATGCAATTAACTACCTACTGTGCGATATGCATTTTTTGCGCGAATACATAAGTCGTTACATCCAGGATATGTAACTACCTGCTGTACGGAGGGCTTCGAGTATACAGGTCACCGGCATTCGACGGTTGATACCAGCCACACCAGCTTGTGAAGCCTTCCACATAGACAGGTGCAGCCACCGCGTCCCCGGAGCGCAACGACGGACCGTCGTCATGGACGAACCTAGCTAGCTGAGAACACTGTGCCTCACGGAATGATGTATGTCCATATGTACCTTAAGCCCAGGACCAATCATGCATTCTTGCAGCACCAGCCACAACTCCCGCAAAGCCACTGACGTGCTCGCCACAGGAATCGATCCTCAAACCGAACGATGGCTGGCTGAAGGTCAACACGAAAGAAAAAATTTTAAACACAAACTATTATTGTCCTATCCTTACACAATGTTTTCCCTCAGCCATGCTGATAGTCAATAATGCATCCGGACATTGCTCCTCATGCGAAACTTCCAAGTTTTTTTTTTTTTTTTTTTTTTTTTCCCATGCCCGCTCCCCAATGGCACGCTCGAGTGATCTAGTCCTTTGGCAGCAAATGGGGAAAAGTTGGCAGGGTCAGACCCCCCATCTTGTGTTTCTGTACGACCTTCTCTCGATCCAAAGGGTTAGTGATGCGGTGGTTGTGGTCTCGAGAAGGAGGTCACTCACCCACAAAAAAAAAAAAAAAACTCTCTCTGACGCATGATTCAAACCCCATTCTAGATCTGCCTGGGAGTTGAACAGCATCCTGCCGGCTCAAACTGCGTTTTGGTGGGTGGGGGGGGGGGGGTTTGCAGGAGAAAAAATAGGCCCAGGGCTTGATGATGATGGGCCGAGCGACGCAGCTTAACTGGTGCGCTCGGAATCAAATGATTCGCCATACCGAGATTCGTCAATCAAAACGTGTGCGGGTGAGAGATCTGACTTTGGATCGCACGAAGCGGCTTGGCTCCAGTGGATCTGAGATCGTTAACTACGCACAGGAAAAAAAAAAAAAAAAAAAAAGGAAGGGTGTACTGTCCAGTACATAAGTTACGGTACGCCGTATAACTAATACAACTCATATGGCCCGGAGTAACGGATGACCGTCTTTACCACGACCGCAAACCTTCCACCTGGCACTCTCTGCACTTCCGGATTGCTGGGCCGCCGTTATATTCCCTGCATAATTTATAGAATCGGTTAAGTAAGTTACGACTTGGCTCGTATCGTTCTTTTCTTTCGTTTGAAGCGGGCAGGCATAGGCAGGGATGGAAAAAAATTGAAAGTTCTAGAGAGAGCTTCACTGACGAGAACGTTTTTGATTTTTTTTTTCTTCTTCTTCTTCTCGCCGTCCTGGACAGGATTGAAAGAGCAAAAATGGGGGAAACAGGGACCCAGGGTTTGCTATTCGCTCAATCTCCCCGCGTTTGCCGTTTGTTCTGTGAATCGAACCACTGACAATTTACATCGGCTTTAGGCCTCGTTTTTATTTTCTCTTTAGATTCGACGATTGCCTGCAGCCGGCCACATCTTGTAAATCTCCGATATACGGACCAGGTTTCTCGAAGAACTAGTGGTTTTTTTTCTTCTTCTTTATTTTGTGGCTACTTAGCGGGCAGTAATTTGCTGCAGCTCACCAGGGCTACAAGATTATATGTATGGAATCATACTCCGTACTATAAACAAAGATTTCGCAAGGCCTTTTTAGGGGGGTGGACCTGGCTGATCGACAACGACGATTGCCGGATGGGATCGCTCAGGGTCCGTCTGCCAGTATATATTACATCCTGCATTATACATGCTGCCTGCTGCCTGCTGATTGATGGCTGATGGCTGCTGTCTCGTCATCGTCATCATCTGGGCTGTGTTTTTTTCTGGTTTGATCTGCGAGAGACTTGAAACTGTCTGCCGGAAAGCCCATTTCTACCACATGAGACAGACAGGTTGCCGCAAACACCCAGTCATGCAGCGGCCATGAGCCCTTTTTCTGACTGACCCAAATTTGTATGTGTGTGTGTGCGTGTGCATGTGCGAGTTGAGGGAGTGTTCCTTGACTAGTTAGTTAACTCCTGCAAAGACTTGTGCGACCCTACTATGTTGGCATGGTTCATCCGGACGGTTTTTCTCGGGTGTTGAACAGTGGTAACTACACTGTCGGTCGTCCACTCCTTTTTTTTCTTTTTTTTTTTTCCCCTTTCGCTTTTGTAAGCAGTATAAATCCGAGCAAATCCTATCCGTTTTGCTACAAGAAAGCGCCTACTGGGGCATGGAAGGCGAACTGGGGGGGGGGTGTGAGGGAAGGGAAGGGAGAGGGGGCTGTTTGTGTGTTGCTCCAAGCTTTTTGAGTGTGGCTATCCCTGAAGTTAATACTTGTTCGGATATCGAAACGAGCAGAGGGAGAGAGAGGAAGACCGAGCAGGAGGATCGTGCCCTGCGTATCAGGGAAGCTAGAGAAAGAGGCTAGAAAGATGTCTAGTGCAAGACAAACTCAGCCATTTGCCAATTGGGGCCCTCCCTTTTAGCTTGCAAGTTTGAAGTTAGCTTTCAACGCACAAAAGGGGAGTTGCTAAGTTAATCCCTGGCCATGATCCTCACTAGTAAGGCTAGTCAAGTAGTTATCTAAGGGCCAATCATCCAATCCCGAGCTTCTTTCTTCTCTCTCTCTCTCTCGTTCGAGTCCTCCCACGATCTCGATGAAGTTGCTAGCAAGTTTTGGATCTTGTTCCTGGCATTTGCTCTGGTTCATGCTGAGTTAGTTGATGACCAAGTCGCGTCTTGGCTGTGTTTTCTCCCGATCCGACTTGCCGACTTGCCCTGCTTCTTCTTCTTCTTCTTTTCTTTTCCCCTGCAAGGTATAATATGTAACTAAGTTAATGTACGTAGTTAAGTACCTGGTCGCTGAAGGTTTTTTTTCTTTTTGCCACCATACGGCATTAGGTTGACCTGAAAATCCCAAAGCGGGTATTGTAGTCGCATCATTTCGTGAATAGAGAGAGAGAGAGAGAGAGTGAGAGTGAGAGAGAGCTGATATAGATCCAGACGTTATGTTATTGCTATTAATATCGCTCATTGCTTAGTTGCTGCTTAGACGGTTCCTACTAAGCGCGCCAGCTTTTTCAATCTATAGTTAATCTTCGGTTTTACTAAATTAACTATATAGTTAAATGATATTGTATTCCTCTGCTTGTCCTTTCTGTCTTCCTCCCTTCGTAAAACTAATCAGTTTGGCTTTTGGCGATGAGGCAAAAAATTTTAAAAAAAGAGTCTTCTTGATCAGGCACGCACCTCAGCCGGCAACTCCAGTACTCCACCCTGCTGGCATTTGTATAAAAATTGAGTGGACGAGGCGGCGGCGGTGGGTTTGTGGTCTGTGGTTTGTGGTGGTGGAGGTGCTGGATGTGCGGAGTCCATCCACCACCGTTTATCGAGGGAAAAAGAAAAAGAACAGAATTATGGATCCTTCCCCTCCCCCCAATTCCTCGTATGTCACTAGTTTAAGCGTAGTTAGTTTTTAGTGAGTTGGTTTGGTTAGTTAGGAGATGCGGAGTACCTGTGGAATCCATTGTCTTTCGCCCCGGGTTATATGTATATCTACATGACGCCGTTCTCCCGTAACTACAATCCGAAGGTAACTAACTACCTATTTCTTCTCCTCGCGCTCCTCTTGTTGACACGCGCCTTTTTTCCCACCAACCTTGCACTTCTATTTATTTATTTACTTCCTTTCCCCTTCCCTCCGGGCATTGGCGAAAGAAAAGAAAAGAAAAAGAAAAGAGAAAAAAAAAAGAAACGAAAAAAAGAAAGAAAAAAATCGATCCCGGCCATTAACTAGATACCTTGATTCCATCAGCATAACTCCCCGCCCCCCTTCCCTGGTCCCTGGAACGCGCTCCCCCTCCCCCCTGACAGGCAGATTCGGGATTAGGGAACTTTTCAGGCTTCTCGGAAGAGTCTCAAGGTATGTAACGAAACAAACAACGCTCGTCCCGCTTTCTTCAACAACATCAACAGAGAAGAAGAATCACACAAGGTGAATTGAGAGAAGAAGAAGAAGAAGAAAAAGCAAAGAAGGCGGAAATAGTAACTACATAACCACATTCCACCCATGATGCTGTTCTTTTCTTCTCTCTC
>LJPK01002677.1:0-11981 GCA_001430945.1 Amauroascus niger
ATCAGCTGAACAGAACTACAACAATTATAACAAAAAACTATTAATAATAGTAGAAGTTTTGAAAAAATGAAAAATTGAATTTCAAGAAGTAAGAAAGCAAGTTCTCATACTATCAGATCACTTCACAACAATGAAAGAGTTTACAAAAAAATAAGCAAAATGATATGAAATTTTAACTCAGTATGATTTTTGAATACAGCACTGTAAAAACAAGAAGAATGTATGAGCAGATGCACTCAGTCACAAACTAAATTTAATGACAAACAAAAAAAATGAAATGAGAACACTATTCAAAACAAACAGAAAAAATGAAATAAAACTTAAAAAAGCAATTAATATGATTCAGACTGTTAATCTGAAAGAAATTTTGTTAGAAAAGTTGTAAATAACAATTAAAGACAAAAATACATTCAAAATAAAATAAATGAAACATATTATTAAGACTGATGAAATCATTCAATACTGCAGTATGATTTATGTATCAAAAAAGCTACAAAAAAAATTATTGAGAAAAAGTATGACAATTTTACAGCAGAACATTTCAGTATTGAGAAAACAATTGAAAAGATGATCAGAATGTACTACTGATCAGAAATGTGAACAGATATTTAAAAACATATATGAGAATGTGATATATGTTAATGATTCAAAACATCTCAACATAAAGAATATGACAATCTGAAGCCAATACCACAATTAAGATGTGTGTAAAAACAAGTATTGATAAATTTCATTATGAAACTATCAAAATCACAAATGATTTAAAAAAAAATAAAATATGACTTCATTCTGATGATTACAAATATGCTGATGAAGCATACATACTTCATACTGTACTTGAAGTCTCTAGAAGCATCAGATTTAGTGAATATAATGATGCTTCATTTAGTTGCAAATCATAAACTATCAAAAAAATGAATCATTAATAGAAACATAAAAATAACTGATCATTTCTGACAAACAATAATACAGAAATTGAGTGTTAAAAGTAAGCTTTTAATAAGTTATCACTTTCAGACTGATGATCAGATGAAAAAAATGAATCAGATAGTGAAACAATATTTTTAATGCTATCTAAACTATAATCAGAAAAATTGAGCAAAACTATTATCAGTAACACAATATGCATACAACAGTTCAAAGAATGCTACAATTAAAATGACACTATTTTTTATGAACTACAGATTTGAGCTCACAGTAGAAAAAATACTGTTGAAAGAACTAAACTGAAGTTATAAAGAGAAAATAGCTATGAAATAAATGAAAGCTCTACAAAACAATTTAAGAATGAACATCAAATTTGTTAATGAAAGAATAAATCATTATTATGACAAAAAACACAAGAACACACTTTTGTTTGAGAAGAGACAGAAAGTATATTTTTTACAAAAAAATATTAAAACAAAACAATCAAGTGATAAACTTAACTACAAAAAATTGAAATCATTCAAAATCAAACAGAAGTTATCAGAGTTGAACTATAAGCTGAAACTATTAAATACAATGAAAATACATTCAATATTTCATGTCTCACTATTGAAAAAAGTAAATCAGAATGCAACACAGTATCAGATCAAAATTGACATAAATAAATAAAAATATGAAGTTAAAAAGATACTGAGATATAATCAGATAAATGAACAGAAACATTATTTAATAAAATAAAAAAATTACTTTACTGAAAAAAACACTTGAAAATTTATTGAAAATTTAAGAAATGCACTGAAAGCATTGAAAGCATTTCATCAATCTGAAAGAAGAAAAAATCAAAAGTGAAGCTGAATGACAGCAACACATCATCAGAACACACAGCATTCAGACTTAAAGAATCAATATGAGAAGAAGCTGAATCAGTCTCAATGACTTTTTTTTGTTAATCAAACTCAGCTTGCTTCACATGCTCTTCTTTTTTCAATCTTTCAAAATCTTCAACTTCACATAAATTCTTTAGAAGAAACTCAGTCTTAATAATTTTTTTTATTGATTAAATTCAGTTTATTTCACATATTTTTTTTTTTTCAATAGTGACATATTATCAGAGCAAACAGTGTTCAGACTTAAAAAATTAACATTAAAAAAAGCTGAATCAGTCTTAATAATTTTTTTTATTGATTAAATTCAGTTTATTTCACATATTTTTTTTTTTTCAATCTTTTCAAATTCTCAATTTTTTTTAAATTTTTAAGAAGAAAGTCAGCAGTATGCTTCTTCAGAAGCTTTTTCTGCTTTTGTAATTTAAGAAATTTAGTAAGAACTTTTTTAAAGTCAGAATTAAGTTTGTTTTGAGTTTTGATTAAATGTTTTCAGACTTGATTGAAAAATATGACAGAAACACAAAAATGATCAGCAGAAACACAATCAAAACACTTAAAAAAATTGATTTCTCAATGACAAAAAACATCTAAATAAAGACAATGATCACACAAGTTGAAATCAGAAATGTTAATCTGAACTTAAAAACAAACAAATCATCAATTCCTGTGAATGATTGAAGAATGAAGCTGTAAAAACATGATAAACACATTCAACAAACAAAAAAAAGAATCAAGAAAATTTATTCAGAAAAGAATGAGAGAACATTAGTTATAAACAAAACAGTTATAAGTTGAAACAACTTAAAGATAATGAGAGAATGATGTTACAGATTTATAAATAAACTTAGAGATTTAGAAAAATTGTGACACAATGAGAAGAAACAGCTCAATTGATGATAGACTGAAAGAAGAATATTTCAGACTGAATCAATTACCAATATATCAGAATTAAATAATGATATGTCTGAAATATAGCAGTGTTATGATTCAAGTATATCAGTGCTATAAGCTGAGTATAGCAACATTATGATTTAAATATAGCAGTGCTATGATTCAAATATAACAGCACTACAATTCATCATAGCAGCACTATAATGAAGATTATGTATATAAAAGAGTCTTCTACTCTCAGTGAGAAATTTTTTGTTCTTCATTGTTATTGCACTTATCAGAGACTACATATAGATAGCTTTACTTAATACTTTAATTACTCTCAATACTATTTTGATACTTCTATATTGCTTAACTCTTTGAGTGTTCTATCATTCAAGCTATTGTTATTTTTTATCAAGTTATTCATATCAATATCACAGACAGTCACACTGTGTGATATCATTTCACAGAATCAATTCAATCACATCATCTACATACTTCAGAGACCAGGTCTTCTCATATAAAGTGTTTGACTTTTTTTGCATTAGAATCAAAATCTCACTCTATAATATATATCTACAGTTTGTTGCTTCAGTACTGCTGCATAACAGAAGACAAGATTGTTCTGATGTTCTGTCAGTGCTGTTTAGCAATGTAGAAAACAATGACTCAATGTGAGCTGGTGCTGAAGCACTTCTGTCAAATGTATGATCTCAATCTCATGTTGTGAAATCACAAAGAAGAAGAGACATAGTCAAAAGCAGAACAATTTCAGTCAAGAATGTAGATGAAAGAGTTTCTTATTCTCATTGCAGTAAAACATATGCTCATGCAAAACATTTTTGAAGACATTTGTTTAGTTGTAAGTGTTGCTTTGTTCTACTTCAAAATTTTGATAACTTCTAATTTATTATGTTTTGATTATTCTGCAGACATCAGAGAGTGCTTCTATACATACTGACTCTGCTGTAAGACATTCTCACACAGTGATAAGTTTAATTGTCACATCACAATGTGCTTTGTGCTGACTCAGACAGCAGATGTCAATCTCAAGTCTGTTCAGAGTGATGTCATTTCAACTTCTAATAACATGATCTCATTTGATGCTCATGTGAATGGAGCTGAATGACATCTGACTTTACTCAATACAAACTGAATGACTAAGCTCAAATCTTCTGTTCTTTACAAATTAACAAAATGATGATGAAATGAAACCATCTTTTGTCATGATTAGATGAGAGAGGCTAGAAGCATTTAAGATGTTATCAGAGAATTACCCAATTGTGTAAGCTCTGACATGATTTAAGAAGTGAGAAATTCAGTGTCTGAAGATTTTTCTGGCTGAACTATTTTCTGTTTCTGACTTAAATCATATTATTCAGCTTCAGTGCCTCTAGCATTTCACTCACACAGATCATGAATCACAAATTTTTATGATCTGCTTCAATTCTCTCAGTATTCTATTCATGTAGATCACAAACTATGAGTCTTTATGATCCACCCTAATTCCCCCAGCATTTTATTCACATGAACCATGAACTATGTAAACTCATGACCATCTCTAATCTTCTTCACTTATGCTTTACAATTGTGATTATTTTCAGTTTAGCTCATGTTTTTTGTGGTGATGTGGCTGTCTCTAGTGCACTTCATGTCTCTACTTCTTTTCACATTATTTGCTTTCTTCATAGCCATCTCTAGTCTGCTTTGCATCTCTACTTCTTTTCATATTATTTGCTTTATTTGTGGCTGTCTCTAGTGCACTCTGTGTCTCTACTTCTTTCCACATTATCTGCTTTCTTTGTGGTCATCTCTAGTGCATGCTTTATCTCTATTTCTTTCCACATTATTTGCTGTCTTTGTGACTGTCTCTAGTCTACTTTATCTTTCTACTTCTTTTCATGTTAATTTGCTTTCTTTGTAGTCATCTTTAGTCTGCTCTACATATCTGCTTCTTCTCACATTATCTGCTTTCTCATGATCATTTTTAATTCTTTTCATGTTCTTCACTTTTTTTCACATGTTCTGATGCATAGTGACTGTCTCTAGTTTGATTTTTCTCTCTACTGCTCTTCACATAATTTGTGTTTCATCTGACTGTTTTTGATTTTCTACTGCTTTTTATACATTTTAGTTTCTTATAATCAGTTCTGATGTCTCTGAAATTTTACTTTCAGAGATCACAAATCACAAATCTCTGTAACTGATTTTGATGCAGTTAGCATTTTCTTTCTGTTAGCTATAAATTCAGCAAATTTGTGATCACTTCTATGCATCTAGACTTTACAATGTTATTTCATGACTATCTGTACAATTGTGGCTATTCTCAGTTTTGCTCAAGTTTTTTGTGATGATATGACTGTTTCTACTTCTCTTTGTGATAAATTAATTTCTGTTTCTAATCTGCTGTATGTTTCTACTTCTTTCTGTGTATTTTATAGTTTTCTTTAGTACTTGCAGTATCTCATTCACATTTGTCATTAACTACTCATCTCTGTGACTGTCTTTAGTTGTCTCTGCATCTTATATCTGTCTTTAAATAATAAGCTCTAATCAAGTTGTATGTTCTTACTTCTTTCATTATTCTAGTAAAAATATTCTGCATTCTTTCATTCTATTTAACATATTATCATTCTATCAATCTCTCTTGCTTCATTTATCTAAAAAATAATCTATAGTACATTTCTGTCTAAACTTTTTTAAGAAGTATTCAGAAATCTATCACAGCTTCTGATCTCTCAATATTATAGCGTCATATTATAGTGCCATATTGGAAGATTATTTTGAATAATTCACCATTGTTGTTTGATTAATCAGAAAATAAAAATTGTCCTATTAATTAATAAGCAATTCTAACTTGAAAACTATGAGAAGACTTATCAAATCTTTCTGAAAGAGTGAAAAAGTATTTGTATCAGAATTTGTGTTAAAATAATAATTTTGACTTTTCTTTTGTCATTCTTTCTGACAGTTAGAAGTTTGTTCCACTGTAATGTCTGAAATCAAAATATAAATATCACTACAACAGTTTTTAGCATATTCTTATAGTTTCTGTTCTAGTGATATTTTTTTTTGATTTTGCATTTTTTGCAGACTGAAGTGATCTTAATCTGACATCTGCTGTGATTTAAAGTTGATTGTAAAGTATTCAGTCATCTGTTTCTGATCTCATTGTCTGATTGTATTTTGTAATAATGAATAGTCAGTATTCACAAAATTCATCTGACTATAACACTCAATGCAGTAGTGATAGAGTATCTTCTTCAGAGTGAGCTTTCATCATCATTGCATCTGCTAAACATTGTGATGATTGAGAGTTGAAACATGTATGATGGTGAATTAACACTGAGAAAAAGAACATTATTGAGCTATTTATGATAGACTGAGCTGAGCTATCTATTAATTCATACATCACAATTTATATAACTTTCTGAAATATGTGGCTCAGTGTGAAAGTGCTGAAGAACTTAGAGATCACAATTTTTGCTGATTATGATTTTGACAGCATTCTTGACATTCTATTTTCAATTCTGTCTTTCTTTCTTTTTGTCTTTCTTCAACTTTCAGCAAAATTGACATAAAGTATAGTCTGAAGCATTGTAGATGTTGCAGTCTGTCATACTTATAAAAGTGTGCACTGTTCATATCTTTGATGCAATAAACATCTGACAGAATGATCAGAAATGGTAACAGAAGTCAAAATTGATGATCATGTCAAATTGATGATGTGTGCTGTTTTTGTGTGCCATTTTTTCAGAATAATTGATTTAGTCATTCACTGTATCAGTAGCTTAGTCAGCAATTATGTGGGTTGCAAGCTGTGAGTCATCAGATGACTCAGTCTTATCTGCTGACATCTTAAGGGGCTCTAGTATCTTGAAAATCTCTAATATCTCAAGGAGCCCAAATATCTCTGAGGGTCCTAACATTCAAGGGGCCCTAGTACCTCCAGCCCCCATGGAGTTCTAATACTTTGAGGGATCTTAATACCTCCCATGGTCTTAATAACTTGAGGCATCTTAATACCTCCTGTGGTCTTAATACCTCAAGACTGCTTGGTACCACCATTGAAGAGCTACAGAGAATGTGTTTGATATCTATGCACAGAGACTTGCCTGCCCACACCTGATGTCATTCTTTCCCCTAATCACAGCATTCCAATCTTGCCCATGTGCATCTGCATGATCACTGAACTGATGGCTCTGTGTGTTTCTTTGTGTGTGTTGAGAATCACTTTTCCTGGTCAAGCCCCCATGCTCCATCTTTTCCCAGAATGTTTCCCATTCACATTTCATTGCCTGATGAATGGTGGTTTTTGTGGTTGCCATCAATGTCCGCAGCGAGTCTGGCTCTATCACTTGGATGGTGGCTGGGCTGCATGGGCATCAAGTGCAGTCTGGAGGGCTAGTACCAGGCCTTTGAGCTCTGCTGCATATACAGTGGAGGTGCTGGATTTGCCCATGTATTCCATCCATCTAGTGCGGGTGCTGTTGCCGGCAGTGAAGGTGCTACCGCAGCTACCCCAACATGACCATCAATGCCACTCCCATCAGTAAAGATGCATATAGTTGCTGGTTCAGTGGCACCATTCTCCTTGTTGATATAGTACGTTCAACTAGATGACAAATGCAGAAATGCAGAAATGCAGAAATGTTTCAAGCTTAGGCCTTTCTTCCCCTGGGGCTTTTCTTCGCTCCGGGCTTTTCTTCACCCCAGGCCTTTTTTCCCCTAGGGCGTTTATTCGATCCGGGCTTTTCTTCCCCTGAGGCTTTCCTTCCCTCCAGGCTTTCCCCCCCTCCGGGCTTTTCTTCGCTCCGGGCTCTAGCTTTTCTGCTTTGCCGGAGAATTATGGTTCCGAACACACAAGTGGAAGCTAGCCCACCACCAAGTAACATGCAAATTAAAGTAATCCAAGATTGGTCTATGCCAACATGCCTATTAGAAAGCTGGAGTAGTTCTGTGAAGCGGTGGATGTTTTTAGCGGTACAAAGTCTTGGCATCCTGCAGGACGCCAAGACTTTGTAACGCTAAACCCAAAAAAAAGGGTCAGCGCTTCAGAACAACTCCAGCTTTCTGATAGGCTTGCATGGACCAATCGTAGATCTCTTTGTAACGCTAAACTCAATTAGTGCTTCACAGATAATGATGATGTCATTTTCATCCTCCGCGTCCGAGTCAATCAGTCTGGTTACAACAGGTGAAAATCCGAACCATCAAGGTACGGTCCTGCAGGACGCCAAGATCATGACCTTGAAGGTCCCGATTTTCACACGCTGTAACCAAGTTGAAAATGACGTCAAATATTCGGAGCCATGATTCTCCGGCAAAGCCTTAACGCTCATGAGAAGTGTAACCGCTTGCTCCTACCATCTATCTTCACCTCACCTTTTATCAAGCAAAAATCTTAGACTTTTCTATTTACACACAATCCATCTCCAACAAAAGCCCATCTGCAAGATGACTTTTACTGATTCAAATACCTATCATGCATCATCAAAGCAAGAGCAACTAAAAAAGGCCCTGTCTGTGTTGCACAAAGGACACGGCGCATCCCTGCGCCAAATCACAAGAGATCATGGCGTCCCTTGGTCCACCTTCTGCTTGCATGTGGCAGGAACACGTCCTTCTACCCAAGCGGTCTCCGAGGAGGCTGAGATAGTTCAATGGGTAGAGGTACTGATAAGTTGGGGTTGGACACCTAGTCTGCGTCAACTTGATGACATGGCAAGATATCTTCTCACACGAAGGGGTGATGGGCAGCCTCTCGGCTGGATGTGGAGGACTAGATTCCTTAAAAGATACCCAGAGCTCAAAAAGCTCACAAATTGGCGTCTGGCCAACAGCTCGCTACCACCATCTCAGTTTCCTTCTCTTCAACACTGGCTGCACGACATTATCTGGACACACCAAATTCCATCTTCAGGTGTCTATTATCTGACAGCCGCTGACAGCTTCCTTAGGTGAAGTACTGTCATTGAGTGTATCTCAGCAGCGGGTAAAATGTTCAGTCCACTCTTTGTCTTTGAAAGGCAGTTTGCTAGCCAAGGATATATCAACGCGCTTGCTGCTGAGGGTGCCATGGCCAATCTTTCAGACAAATTGGCGTTGCCCATGATATGGTCATGGTTGCGAGATATTCTTTGGACCCCGACCAGCCATGCCCGACTACTTTTGGCAGATAATTTACCATCATTGGATCCAGAATCTGTTGATTTCTGCCTGCATCATCAGGTTATTGTTTTGAATCTACAAGGGAGACTACCAGCTTTGCATGAAGTTATGGTCTCGCCGTTCAAAAAAGCCAACGCCAAAATAAACACCACCTTTCTCGAGTCTGCCACCGCTAATCAGGCTGTTACATTTAACACTGCCTATCAAGCGGAAAGAACAGCCGACTCCCATATGGAATACTGCGTGGCTGCTTGGCAGAAATATTTTGCATTGATAAAGCACGCCCAACAATGAGAGGAAAAGAAATATGACCATGGATCGGGATCAACATACACCACAATTGAGCCATACACACACTCCTTCGTCACGCGGTTCGGCCCAGTATTAGTCAGCGCGATCGAGTCAGGGGGAGACGCGCTCTTGAACATGGTCGAAACAGGATGGGACTTTATGATGATGATTTTGATCATATATCCACAATGGGTGCATCAATGGCAGCATTGATGGAGATGGCAACAGCTGGAGCAAAACAAGCAGCATAAGTGCAGCCAAGCAACCAAAGAGGGCAATGGTTAAATTGGAGCCTGGTTCCCATCATCCTTCGCATAATTCCCCTTTCACATGACTTGGTTTAGCCCTAAGCTCACATGACGAGCGACATCTGTCGTGTCTCTGGTCATGTGAATATTAGGGCTTTCTTGACTATGTGACCAAGGCCAGTATAAATACAGTCTCCTTCCCCCCATGAATCTGATTCCTTTCAAAATCCTCCTCACCTTTTCTACTACATTCTCCACACCTAACTCTTTTCCCTGCTTCTTCTTCTTCATTGATAGACTGTCCCAGCCGCCCTCAGGCAGCTATGTCGAACTCCCTATATCGCTAGATGCAAAGCGTACACCATCTCAGGTATACTTTCTGATTCCCTGGCTAGATCGCAGAGGCGTACGCTTTCAGATTTCCCCGGTGAATTTCAAAGGCGTACGCTACATCTAGCGCACGCTATCCCAGCACACGCTTTCGAATTTTTCCGGTAAATTTCAAAGGCGTACGCTACATCTAGCGCACGCTATCCCAGCACACGCTTTCGAATTTTTCCGGTAAATTTCAAAGGCGTACGCTACATCTAGCGCACGCTATCCCAGCACACGCTTTCGAATTTTTCCGGTAAATTTCAAAGGCGTATGCTACACCTGGCGTACGCTATTCCAGCGCACGCTTTCGGCTTTCCCCGATGAATTTTAAAGGCATACGCTACATCTGGCGCACGCTACCCCAACGTACGCTTTTAGATTTCCCCGGTGAATTTCAAAAGGCGTACGCTACACACGCTATCCCAGCACACGCTTTCGAATTTTTCCGGTAAATTTCAAAAGCGTACGCTACATCTGGCGCACGCTATCCCAGCACATGCTTTTGAATTTTTCTGGTAATTGTGAAAACATATCGATGGGGACGCCGAGAAGTGAGAGTGACAAAAATAGGCTGAGGGAAAACGCGAGGGAATTGGTATGTTAGCTGTTGCTCACTGTGCTATGTATGGAGCTTGGCCTAACTCTTTACATAGATAGGCAGCGACGACAATATCGACATTGCAGTAGAGGACGTATAGGTTGCTACAAGGGTGTCATCATGATCGATGGCGACGTACAGTATCATTTGCCTTTGGCTCTGGTCCAAACTTCTGGGAGGCGCGATAGGGCCTACATCATTGGGAACCCGAAATAAAGAATGACTATTCTTCAGAAGCTCGAACTATCAGAATCATACCAATCAAACCCATCATTTTCTTTCCTCTGTTGTCATATCGCCATCATCTTCCGCCGCCCTTCTCGCGTCCTCATCCTTTTCCCATTTGTCTAAAGCGGCCTTTTGTTTTGCAGACAGGACAAAACGCTCCCCGTACGCCGCCCGGATGACAGACCGTGTCCTCCACTTGAAGGTCCCCGAGTGAGACACGAGAAAGAGAACTGCGTTGAAGATTCTGGCGCCATCTTTCATCTCATCGTTGGATTTCCCGAATAACATCAAATACAAGAGTTTAAACGCCGCATCGCGCGCCTTTGCCTTGTCTCCTTCGATTACTCGACAGCGCCCGTATTCGCGCTCGTAATCAGCTTTGCAGGACCTCAGATCGTTGAAGATCTCATGGATCGTCTGTCCATCAAGGATATCAACCCCGAGAAAGTCGTACGTTTCACATAGGGTATGGTACTGGGACAGGTCGGGTGGAAGGCACCGGAAACATTGCCGATAACCGCCTTCGATGCCCTTGAGTGCTTCCAAAAAGAGAAGGGTCATACTTCACAAAGGGTTCACACATACTCATATTACGCCGGGTTTGTTTCAAAGTGCAGACTTTTGCCCTGACCATTCCCGTCAAAAGCAACACCAGTAATATGGTCCTTTCAACCAGATCCTCAAGAAGAAGGCTGTTGGCAGGATGACGAAGAATGGAATGGATGTTTTGCTCTCTGTCGCTACCAAAACAAGCAGCTGGACACGCTTAGAATCCATTGCCGATCAGATTGGGGAGAGAGCCCACCCGATTATTCAGAAATCAAAAACTGCGTTGCCAGCCGGTACCGTTGAAGTGTGCGTCAGGTATGTATAGTCCCTGCCTCAGTATGTGCGTGAATCTTCTGGTGGTTAATGAACATCTCCAGGGAACCCGAGCACGGCGAGGACGACAATAAAGACGAGAATAGAGACCATATTACTGGTGTTGCTTTTGACGGGAATGGTCAGGGCAAAAGTCTGCACTTTGAAACAAACCCGGCGTAATATGAGTATGTGTGAACCCTTTGTGAAGTATGACCCTTCTCTTTTTGGAAGCACTCAAGGGCATCGAAGGCGGTTATCGGCAATGTTTCCGGTGCCTTCCACCCGACCTGTCCCAGTACCATACCCTATGTGAAACGTACGACTTTCTCGGGGTTGATATCCTTGATGGACAGACGATCCATGAGATCTTCAACGATCTGAGGTCCTGCAAAGCTGATTACGAGCGCGAATACGGGCGCTGTCGAGTAATCGAAGGAGACAAGGCAAAGGCGCGCGATGCGGCGTTTAAACTCTTGTATTTGATGTTGAGGCTGAACAAAAAAGTCTGAATGTATGTAT
>LJPK01000278.1:0-11269 GCA_001430945.1 Amauroascus niger
CATGATAGAATATTAAACAGACTTGAGACAGATCAATTCATGATATAGAATTTATCTGTAATATCTAGAAATTCAGCAGAAATAAATGATCTGATCAAGAAATTTCAATTTAAAAATAACTTGAAAAGTGATTGTACTGTCATTCATTATTGCATTATATCAGAAACTGATGCTGCTGTGTCTTGACAAGCTGATGAATGTGAATCAGATTGTTTCAGAACTGAACATTAACATGATTTTCATTAATGAACTTGTGTATCATTGTCATATCAAATGAAAACAAAACATCTGCTATTCTGTTTCTCTTCATGAGATTGACTGAATTATTAAGAACAAGAAAAAGAATATAAATGATGCAGATAATAATGACAAAAAAGCTGACATTGACATCAAGCTACTGAAATATCTGAAGAAATTTTGAGATGTTTTCTCAAAAAAAGCTTTGAATCAGTTATCATCTCACTAAAAAACATTGATTATAAAATAGATTTATTGTTGAAAACAGATTTGAATCAAGATATTGATCTTGCTCTGCTGTACAAAATGAACATTGAACTATTCATGTCTTCAATTTTAATTGTGCATAATGAAACTAAGTTCAGATTTTGTGTTGATTATTGAAAATTGAATGTGATCTTGAAACATGATCAATACTCATTATTATTGATTAATGAGTTGATGAATTAATTGAATGATACAAAGTATTTCATCAAGTTGAACATTCATCAAGAATTTCATCAAATCAGAATGAGTGAAGAATTTGAGAATTTGACAAGCTTCTGAATCAGATATGAGTTTTTCGAATATCAAGTTGTTTTTTTTGATTTAACAAATGATTCAGATAGACTGCAGTTGAGTCCAAGTTCAACTCAACTCAACTTGTGACTTGACTTGCCTGAGTTGTGAGTCAAGTTGTGAATAGATCAACTCAGACTTGTTGTCCTGGGACAACAAATCAACTTGAACTCAACTCAAGAACTCAGTGAGTTTCTGTCAAGACACTAAATCTGCTTAGTCATCATAAATCTACTTAATCATCAAGTGTCACATATAGTCAGACTCAGCACTGTATGGATTTCAGAATTGATAAAGTTGTAACTTGTCAGCAGCAGAGTGAATGGAAACAATGAATTATTAACAGAACTTATTGATTGTGATATTAGCTAAATCTAGAATCTAATAGTACATCAACTTCTTTTTGCTTTCTTATCTCATCTCTAATAACTCAAGTATCAGTCAAGATATGCTTTTGACTAGATGTTTGTTCTGATGAAAGCATAATTTCTTGTGATGTTGATTCATGTTGATACATGTAAAGTTGACTTTCTTTTGATGAAGCTTAAGTCTGCATGTTCAAATGTCTGAATGAATCTGATATCACATCTTTTTCTTTCACAGATTTGAATTGTGATGATTCAGATCTGTCATTGTCAATTTGAGAAGTGAAAGCAGTGAATTGACTTGTAATACTGATTTCACTAACATTTAACACTTCACTATCATCATGATCATCATCTCTCTCATTTTCACTTATGAAGTTTGGCTGTTTATTCAGTCTTTCTAATTCATCATCTTCACAGTCAACATTCTTCTGTTGTTGTTGTTCACTTTTGAGAAATAATGTTTGGAAATTCAGATTAAATTGATCAACACAAAGCTGCATCATAATTTCTGATATTGTTTTGAGCTGCAACTGATTTTGATGATAATGACAGATGTTCTGTACACTGTTAAAAACTTATTCAACTTCAACAGTAGTGCTTGAAATGGCAAGATAATTTCAAGCAAAATGTGCAAGAATGAAATACTGATCTTGATGTGTTCTTCAGTACACAAGTGAATTGTTCACAGAATGAATGATATTTATGAAGTACACATTTATTAGATTGATACATGATTGCTCATGGTCTTATACTCATATTGACTGAACTCAACTCATCTTCATTTAAATACTGTTCAATCTCATTGATGAAATTCTTCTGTTTTGATTGAATGTTGTTGTCAAATGCTAGATCATTCAACTCAGAAGCAGTAACAGAGTTAGTAATAGTGAATAACAACTGTTCACTCACATCATCATATTGTGCATACTTCTGATAACAGACTTCAAGAACAGATTGATAATGTTTTTTTCAACAATAATTATCTTCTGCTTATGACTGACTTTCAAAAAGTGACAACTTAATTTTAGAACAGAGTATTGTGATAATAGCATATAGATCTTCATACTTCTGATCAGTTTGTGAGTAATATTTTTTCAGTTTTTGCTCTGCAGTCTGAAGTGCTGATAACATCTGTTCTTTTCATTTATTTTTCTTCTGTTGAAGTTGTGTCATTTCATTTTCAAGATGATTGAACAGTTAATCATATAATTTGAAAATCAGATAGAGTGTAGACTTTTTGAATTTTGACACTGTTTTTGTAAACAAGATAAAGAGATGAGTAAGCTGCATTAAATACTTCAGCTGTTATCATACTGTTGAGCTCAGTTTGAAATTCTTCTCACATCTCTTCTCATCTAAGAATTTATTAATAACTGATTGCAGATGATGAGCATGCACAAGTATGTCATATGTTGAATTTCACTGTGTCTGAATGTCTTGTTTAAGAAGCAATGAGTTGACTGATTGAAGTTGTTGAAATTCATCACATCATTAAGAACTGAAGTTGATGTATTGTGTCACATTTTGAATCTAAAAATATAAAACAAATTAGTAACATCATTTGAAAGCCAGCACATCAGAAATGAAAGAAGAATTGTTGTTCCAGAACAATAAATCAAAATATGTACTTAAGTCAAAACATCAGATATTTCAATTATGAAGTCTTTATTTCTGAGCATACTGTCATCTCAATTCATCACAACATTGTTATTAGTGAGTGTCATCTTCATGAATGAGAGCATTGATTCAAGTGCAAGTTGAAGAATATGCACAAAGCAGAGCATTTGAATTGCTTTATCAACATTACTATTTAATTTTTCAGTCAGTAGTTGAATTGCTTCTTGCACTGCAGCTATCATTGTTTTATTGTTGTTAGTGTTGTCAGTTGTGATTGTCATTATTTGATGAATGATATCAAACTTCTGAAGAATTGACATGATGGCATTTTTCAAATTCACTCTGAAATGTGATTTAAACAGATGCTCAAAAGTCAGCAGTATCTCTTTATACTCTCAGTTCTTGTTAATAAAATATGCTGTGATTGTAAAAAAGATTTGTTGATAGAAACTTGTTCAGACATTAAATGCAATTAAGAGACAAGCAGAAGTCAGTAATGTTGAAAAAATATTCTTTTAATGTTACTCTACTTGTTCTGCAAGACATTCTTAAAGTCATTTTAAAATTGATGATGAAATGTTTGGTTGCAGATACTGAACAAGATTTTTGAATATAGAATTTTTAGTAAATTAAAATGAAAGATGCACTGAGCATATCATTTAAATAATGCAGACTTCAAAATCATGTTTGATAAAAATCAGAAATCTTTGTAAATCTGTGTTAAAATATGACAGAAGCTGGCAGTCAAGTTAAATAATAGTCAGTTTGTTAAATTATTTGCAATCTTTCACTATACTCAATGTTTTGAGAAGCATATCTTTCTATTATCTGATATGAAAGCTGAATTACTTTTGTCATCTGTCTCAATTACTGAAAGATCTTATCTACTAGTCACTGTCAAACAATTCTTCAAAAACAGATGACTTCACATACTTGTTGTTAATTTAATTAAAAGATGTGAATGAAGTTGAATCTGATTACATCTAGTATATAGAATTTTGACTGTTTCATCTTGCACTGCTGCAATAGATGTGTAAAATTTTCATCATACTGCAGTTCTTGTTTTTGATCATCATTTGAAATTTGTTTTTTGTTTTGCACATTCTGTTGTAGTTCATCAAATTAAAAAGATCTCAGTCAACTTGTTTTTTTCTTCTGAACATTCAACAAAAGAATTCTTCAGCTCTACATGATGAAGCTGAAGTGAAACAGTTGTTGCTGATGTAGTGAAGATTGAAAATGAGATGTAAATGCTTGCTGGCTCAAAAACATCATTTAGAAGAAAAAATTTATAATGTGAAGAAGATTCAGATTCAGAAAGAAGATCAGAATTCATACTGACAGAGACAATGACTTCATCAAGTCATGCATCAATATTACATGAATGTGATGATTTTTTCAGAGAATTTGTGTTCAACATCATTTTTTAAATTTTTATTGATTGTGGTCAAAATACTCTGTAACTCTTAAAACTCAAACAATTAACAGATAGATGAGTGATTTCCTGTTCAACTTTCAGTTTGATTTCAACAGAGTTTACATTTGACTTAATTTATCACACACTATTGTCTGAAAAACTTTCAAATGTGAAGATTTGAATCACTAGATTGATTCAATAATATGAAATTGAAACATATCAGATTCATAATAACAGAAAATTGAGTAGTCAGTGATGTTGTCTCAGAACAACAATCTGACAGATAAACACAACATTATGATTCAATCAAATCATTATAGTAATCACTTAAAGTTCTCTACATCAATATGAAGTTTGTGATGATTGTGATGTGTTTCTGAATTGACTGTCATTTACAGATGAAGTTGACTCAAGTTTTTTTTATTTAGATGAGTCAAAACATGAAGGCTCTTATTTTCAGATCAAAACACAAAGACTTTTATGATTGACTCATTACAAATCTTTTTTATTTAGATGAGTCAAAACATGAAGGCTCTTATTTTCAGATCAAAACACAAAGACTTTTATGATTGACTCATTACAAATCTTTTTTATTTAGATGAGCCAAAACATGAAGACTCTTATTTTTGAGTCAAAATATGAAGACTTTTATGATTGACTCATTACAAATCTTTTTTATTTAGACAAGCCAAAACACAAAGACTCTTATTTTTGAGTCAAAACATGAAGACTCTTATGATTGACTCATTACAAACCTTTTTTATTTAGATGAGTCAAAACACAAAGACTCTTATTTTTGAGTCAAAACATGAAGACTCTTATGATTGACTCATTACAAACCTTTTTTATTTAGATGAGTCAAAACACAAAGACTCTTATTTTTGAGTCAAAACATGAAGACTCTTATGATTGACTCATTACAAACCTTTTTTATTTAGATGAGTCAAAACACAAAGACTCTTATTTTTGAGTCAAAACATGAAGACTCTTATGATTGACTCATTACAAACCTTTTTTATTTAGATGAGTCAAAACACAAAGACTCTTATTTTTGAGTCAAAACATGAAGACTCTTATGATTGACTCATTACAAACCTTTTTTATTTAGATGAGTCAAAACACAAAGACTCTTATTTTTGAGTCAAAACACAAAGACTGTCTATAAATATTAAATCTTGATAAAGGTTGATTTGTAGTTTGTTTGGTAAGCTTCTTTAGAAGATTGTTGTTCTGAGACAAGTAAAAATTGTGTTGAGTTATGTAATACTTGTTTGTTGTGATCACTGGTAAAAGTAGAGCTCAGTCAAATAAGTTCTAGTATGAACTAGACTGTATTTGATTAGCTCACAATCAGCAAATCACAAACAAAGCAGAATCTCACTTTGAAAATTTTGACTCTTTTCATTTCATTCTCAACTTTGTTTTTGTTTTTTATACAGTAAGCAGATTTGGCTTTTTTCTTCTGTTGATGATTGATTTAAGTTTTTGATTGATGAACTTTAAATAAAAGCAGTAAGTTTAAATGAATTTCTTCTGTTTCAGCTATTCCAGTGAAGTCAGTATGAAATTAAGTCAATAAGTGACTCAAGTGACATGCATCTCACTCAAAAGATGATTATTTTGCTAATATTATATGAATTCTGAGAAGAAACTTCACTAAGCAGACAAGAATCTACAGTCAAACTTCATTTTGAAAGTCAATCTCATTTTTTTTATTTTTCACACTTGTCACAAATATCACACAATAATCTCTGCTGTTCAGTAAATTCACTGCCAGATCAATATCAATTTTCAAATATCAAACTCCATCACTCTAGTCACAAAATTTTAAAGTTATCATGCAGCTAGCTGTCAACTGAATCAGATCTTTGTTGTCTGCTCTTCAGATCAGTTTGAATCAATTTATGAGTGAAATAATTAGATGTACTAATATCATAATACAGTTTATTTCATCAATTATTTCAAAAGACAGATCTCAGCCTCCAATTGAATCATTCAATGAGATATTATACTAATTCTAAGTAGCTTTTTTGTTATCAATCAATCATGTTGTGACATTGTCTCAGAACAACAAACAAGTATGATGCTAAAACACAAGACCTCTTCATCAAAAAAGATGATCAAGAAACTATCAATAACTTCAGCTGATGTAGCTCTAACAAGATGGTTGAATTCTTCAGAAGTATATGTGGTTGAATTCATAATGAAAAAAACAGAATTCTATTGTGATCAACAACTTCTGACAGATTATTTTGCAGAATGTCAAACAACTGAAGATCTTCATGAGATTTTCATCAAACTAAACTTCATGCTTTCTCAATACAATGAGATACAACAAAAGAACTGATGCATCATCACAGACTCAGAGTTAAATATAACAGCAAAACATTTCATCACAACAGATCTTTTTAACTTTCTGTCATTTATGAGAATCAATTCTGCATTGATTCAACTGATAAATTTCTTTAAGTATGTAACTGTTCTCATTTCAGAGATAGTCAATCACACTCTTCAATTGATAATGAGTGAAAAACAGATGACTGAAATCAAAAATTATCTTATCACAATTCAATATCTTATCACAATCATTCAACAGCTCTTCAGTTTTTTTTCTGAATCATATACATTTGATCTGGCAAAAGAAAAAACTCTGTCAAATATTGAGAATCTGCATCACACATACACACTCTTGCATGAATGATTTCATTCTCATGAAGATTTTCAGAAGTCTGGCATCAATGCTCAGTCACAGTCAAATTCTCAGTTGAAACTTCATTACATTCAGAATTTCAATGACAATCAATCAAATGATGTCAGCAAAGAGAAAATGACTCTGAAGCAGTTTATTGAGTATGATTCAGTTTCAGAACTGTTAAGTGAGAAGCAGAAGAGAATCATGAAAGACAAATTATTGAATATAGACAACACACTAGATTCAGTCACTGTGAAGCTTATTGATTTTTCAGTCATTTTGAATTTGATGTTGTCTTTGCTGACTATAACAGAAAAAGTGAGTTTTGTTCATTATGTTCAGAAACACTTACATGTCTGTCAGAATTGCTGAAAGAATATCACTAAGAAAGAGATCAATCAAAAAACACTAATTAAAGAAATTGTTGTTAAAATGCAAGATAATGCAGATATCAAAAAAACATGCAAAATAGTGCAAGAGAAGAAGTATTTGAGTGAAACTGAAAAAAATCTCTTGAATGAAGTTAATGATAATGATATTGTTTTTGATCACATCAGTATGAAAATGTTGTTCTGAAACAACACTGTTAAGATTTTAGATCTTAATGCTGAACATTCTGTCATTTCTTCTGATATCACTAATAGTTTAATTTTTTTGTCTCATCAGCTTATTGATGTCACTATGATGTTGAAGAAGAAATGTGAGAATTTCAAACTTGTCAGCACTGTCAGACTGTCTCAAGTCATGAGCATTTTGATGAATGATATGAATCTTGACAAAACAATTCAAATTCTTGCTCTGATATACTTCTTTCATTCATTTGATCTTGACACAGAAAAGAATGGAGAAAGTGTTCAGTTAATATAATTCATTTTACTCACTCTAATTGTGATTCTGTCTGCTGTTGCACTTTCATGATATCAAGATTACATCAAATACTTCATCAGAAAAATGAAAATCTACTTTATCAGATTCTTTTTTCACAAGAAGAAAGATATTCTGTTTCAAACACACTGTTTGTTTTTTAAGATTTTTGAGAGAACTCTTCAGATCTTCAAAACTTCTGATTTGTTTAATGATGCAGACAATCAGAAAAAAACCATTTTCATTATGTCTCACTTTACACTCAATGCTCATACAATAATTCATGAAGAACAATTTGTCAAAAATGTCTCTGCTTTATTGTCTCAGAATAACATCTTCAAATCACTCATGAAATTTCACTTGAAACATCTCTGTGTCTTGCATGAAATGCTGCTGAATTCTAACAACAAAAAGAAAAATGAAGATATGATCACAGACAATCTTAAATATATTGAGTATATTCTCAAGTTCATCAGTCAGTATGCTGAATGTTTTTATCATATTGTTGTTGATAAAGATCATGTTCTGCAACATTCAAATTCAGATATTTTATGAGCAGTTAAACTTCTTGAGACAATCTTTCTTTAAGCTGTTACAACTATCTTTTTACTGAACAAGACTTCTGACATGTACAGTTATTCACATCTGTTCTATAACATGAACTGATTTCTTAATCTTTCATCAGAGTTTCTCAATCTAATCACTTTAGATAAATTTCACAATGCATTCACATCTGATGAGTGACTCAAACTATTCAATTCTTGTTACATCTGTCAGTTGACTGTTAATGAGCATTTTGATGTTTCTGTCACTGTTTTAACAATCTTAATTTTGTTGAAAATGTGTATGATCTGACAAACTCTTACCACCACAATTGACAGTAAATGCATTGAGACTGAAATTTCTTAATGACATGTTAATGAAGTTGTTCTCACTTTCAATTGAGCTGAACAGAATAAATATTGTAAGTTTCACACAAAGATCACTAAAAATGCTTTAGAATGTCTGAGCATCAATGATGAGATTAAAAAAGAGAGTGAACTTGATGTATGTTGTGTTAAACATTTTCTGTGTTCTTTTTTCAATTCACAGTTTAACATTTTTCACTTCTGTCTCAGTTTTAAATCAATTCAAGACTCAAAACTAAAGCACATCTCAACAAAAACTTTTCAGAGCATTGAGATCTTTCTGAAGAACACTCACAATGTCAAAAATTATCAATATCATGTTTTATAAACTTGTAAGGGTTGCACACTCAAACTTTTAAATATTTTCTCTACTCTTCAATATATTGTGAAGATTCTTCACAATGTTGTTGACAAGAAAAAGCAATGTTTTGTTATATTCATTCAGACATCTTCAATCATCTGAGTTATAATAATGTTTTGTCTGAACTGAGACACATCTACAGTATGACTTTGTGCTAATTTTATGCAGACAGAATGAGATTGCATTTTTTGCAATTTTAACACAATTGATAATTTTCTTCAAATTCTGATTTCAACACATCAGATTGAAGATTTTAAGATCAATCTTTAGTTGTCAGAATGCAATAACATGATAGTTGTGAAACTGTTTTACAACATTAACACATTGTTGCAAATACAGACACAGTTTATGCAAATCAGTCAGAAGAAAAAGATGAATGTTTAAATAATTTTCACAAATCATTCTTTTCAGTGCTGATGATCAGCAAATCTGATCAAGAAGATAATTTTGAATGTTGTTGTGCAACTTGATGATAAACTGTCAGACTCTGAAGTTGATAATGAAAATTTAGATTGATCAGTAGAGAATATTGTTAATGTGATAATGAACTGAGAAAATGACTGCAGCTTTTGAGATGATGTAGATCAGTTTGATTTTATGAATTTGACTTTATCACAGACTCAGCAGAAGTGCTATGTCTTCATTGAAGACATCTCAATACAATTTTTGAATATCAATGATGATGATGATGAACATGATGCTGTTCTGAGACAACAAGATGATAGTGCTGCAGATCACAACAATAAATGAAAAGATGATATCATCAATCTCTCTGACTATAATGATGATGATGAAGACAATCTGAAACAACAATCTGACTTCTCTCTCATTAAATGAGCAAAATTAAGTCACTCAATCTCTACAAGTGTCTCTCAAAAAGAAAAGAAGAATAGAGCAATCAAGACATGAATTTGAAAATCTGGATGTACAATCAGATCTGTTGCAGAAAAAGTCACTGAGTTAAAGTCTGCTGTCAATACATCAATCAATTCATCAAACTCTATTTTCTTCACTGAACACATAAAAAGCTCAACATTTGTGCTAAATAATATCTCTTCAACTGAATTATCAAAAGCTTCTACATCTTCATCAATTACATCTACTGTCATATTATTAAAAATCTCTTCATCTTCATCTTCAACATCTGATGTCACTGAACTAGTGCAAACTTCATCTGCTTCATCAAAAACTTCAATATCTGCATTAAAAAACAGCTCTGAATCTGAAACATCAAAAACATAAATGTTTTCAGATTTCTCACTATCTGAGCTTTCATCATCTGCAGAATTTGATTTGATAATCAAGTCTGAGAGTCAATCAACTCACACTTTAATTTGTTGTCAAATCTGGTCTGTGACTAAGACAATTGCCACAAATAAAGACACAATGAAGAAATAAGACTGATTTTCATGATGTTATTTTTAAGTTGTATCTAGATCTTGATTCTCTTGTAAACCATATTCAAATTAACATTTATGATTTTGATAATTAGCTCTCATTCTAATGTCTTGTTATTGTAGCATTGTAAATGTCTGATCTGTGATTCTGTCTTGCAGATCTTTACTATCTAGTCAGCTGACTCAGCCACTCTACTTCAGTGTTTATATTAGATAATTCTGTACTAGATCAAATCTGGCTAAGTGTTGATGAGTAATGACAGACTAGACTGTATATGATTAGTGTGGAAAAATCTTGACAACTCATTCTTCACTTGACTTTGAGTTGAGTTGAGTCTAAACTTGATTTGATAAGAGAGAAGAGTCAACTCAACTCAAGGTTGGTTGAGTTGATGAAGATAAAAACTTGACTTGACTTGAACTTGGCTGCAGTCTAGATTCAGAAGTATTTCAGAGATATGTTAACATGATTTTTTTTGATTATTTTGATAAATTCATGATGACATTTATTGATGATTTTCTGATCTATAGTCAAATATGTGAAGAGTATGAGATGTATGTCAAATTGATTTTGCAATGTTTTTGAGATGCTGAACTGCAAGTGAGCATCAATAAAAATGAATTCAACATGCAAAAAACAAAATATCTAAAATTCATTGTTACAATTGAAGAAATTGAGATAGATCTGAAAAAAATGATTGTTATTGTCAGATGAAGACAATCAAACACAATTAACAGAATGTTTTTGTTTCTAGAATTTTGTAATTTTTATAAAAGATTTATCAGAACATACAGTCAAATAGTAAAATTACTATATCAATTTACAAAAAAAAATCAGTTATTTAAATGA
>LJPK01002795.1:0-27377 GCA_001430945.1 Amauroascus niger
GATGATTTCTGATTGATGGTGAGATTTTTTTCTCAACAGACTGTTTCTTTTTTGAGAAGTGATGAGAACTGTGAGAATAGACACTTAGAGTGCTAACTAAAATGATAAATTGAGATAAAAACTATAATAAATCAATGAATAGATAATAGTTGATAATAATGATGAGAGAAGATATGTATTGATTTGTGAGTGGTTGAAGCTAGATTTGATTTACTAAGCTATCTACTCTAAATACAGAAAGAAACAGATGAGAAAGAAAAGAAAGAAGAACTTTATAGAGATTGATTCAGAGAGTTTTGTAGTTGAGCTTTATAAGCAGATTTAGAGCTTGAATTGAGAGCTTAACTGAACACATGTTGATTCAGAATTGACTTGATAATCTATTGAGAGTCTACTTATCAGACATCAATTCACTACATGATTTAATAAAAAGCTCATCACTAAATTTTATAAAAATCAGAGATCAGTGAGATGTATATATAAACAGAGATGTCAAAAAGCTTAACTATATACAGCTTAGTGCATAAACATCACATGACACAAAACATGCTGATATTAAAGTATAAAGTTATAAAAAGCTTTTATGAGAATCATATTAGTGCTGAAAGCTGAACAACTTTATATTTATAATATTCAAAAGTTTAAAAATTGAATAAAGCAGTTAAGTTATGAAGATAAAGCAAATTAATTTAATAAGTTTTATATTTAAATAAAGTCTAAAAGCTCAACAATTAAGCAGAGCAGTTAAGTTATAAAAATAAAATAAAATAAACTGAAAAGTATTATATTTAACAACTTTATGACAGATTAAAGTGATGAAGAATGCTAGTCAGAATTCACAAATCAACAGTAAATTAATTGAAAACATTAATAAAAAAGCTGTTCAACAAAACTTTAAATAATGAAATATTAAAATGATCATTGGCAACAGAGCAAATAAAAGTCAATAATAATTGATTTGTACAAATTGAACTAAATATTAGTAAATTTCAAACTTAAGCATCTGCAAAAGCATTTAACAAAAGTTTTACAAATCAAATAAGTCACAAATTAAGTCTGAATGATTGATCTATTTTCAATCTTCAGCAAGTACTAATGAATTTTGATAAGTCTGTTGAGATAATGAATAATGAATAGAAATACAAGACAATACAAAAATACTGAACAAGTTATTGAACTAAGAGCAATATCTACAGTACAAATTGATATCAGTTATGTTTAAAGAGAAAAATAAATCTGAATTTTGTAATCTATTTTATTGCAGATTCAGGTGATTTGAAAAGATTTTGAAGCTGGCATGCTATTTGAGTCATTTTGGTGATTTGGTCTGTTTGTGGGGTGCAGCACATGGGGGATGTTAGATAATCCAGCTACCTCTCCACATGACTCACACATCTTTTTGTAGATAGCTCAGTTTCTGGATAGCTTGAATATGACAAGCATTCTCCCCCTTACAGAATAAATTCAAATAAAATCCATATTATTTAAATCTGTTTGAATCTAGGCTATTCAGTGCATACACTGGTGCCCAATACACCATCCACTGGACTGCTTTGACCTTTCATGCAACCACAGCAATAGCATTTCTAACTATCTTCAGCTACAACTATTACAGTACAGACACCATCATGTTTACAGCCCATTCTGTTAGCTGATCCATTTCTGCCCAATATTGACCACCTTTCCATCAATGCTGCAGTCATGCTTGAATTCGTTTGATGAATCTGGGGCATCATTATTAGGCATCAATGCGTCAGTGAGAATGGGATGTGTGTTGCATCGATTCTCAACCTAGAATCAACCTACCACGTGGAATCCCAGAAGATGTTGGTGCTTGAGCTGCACTTGCATTTGAACATTGTGGCACTTCATCCACTTGTTCTCCTTCACATTGAAGTATAAAGACAACAAGTCCTTCCTGTTTTCCGATTGCTACAATGGTTTGCCATCAAATGGTACCTAGCATTCACAGCTCTAAGTGTGAAGCACCGGTAGCTAGAAAGCGCCCGCCACCAGAAATCATTGGTATGATTCAAGATCTCTGCTGTTTTCCCCGGCTGACCCATTCTAGGGAGACAACCCAAGCAAACAAGAAGGGAGGAAGAGGAAAAGGAGGAGCAAAAGCCAAAATCTCGTCGCATGAGCCTGCGATTAACCCGTAAAAATGCCCTTGTAGCTGTAGGTATGCCTTTTTGATTATGTGTCTTTGTTTTGATTTGACTAATGTATGTCAGAACTATCCTACCGGCTCCTACTACCCTCGAGAACAGAACACTGAACCTCACCGTAAACAATACTGTGAAGATCAAACTTGCCTATCCGTTAAGCGGCCCCGATTACTCACGTCGAACCCCGTTGAAACCCCTTCCGCGGAAGAGCGAGTTAATATATGCAACTGGAGCAAGGCCGACCTGATTGGGTATTGGTGCGTCAGTGGGCACTGGCCGAAGGATTATTTCAGAGCACAGCCTGAACAGCCTGAAGCTATGAGTGGACTCCTTGCAAGAAAAAAGTCATCGACATCTCTTCGCCGCAAGGACTCGAATTCAAGCCTCACTACGAGCACCAATACGCCGGGCCAAGAATCAAGGGAAGGAAAGTCTGCCAAGTACAGAAGAGCGACCTATGAAACCCTCCTCGCCACTCGAGGCAGCTATATGCGCAAGTCGGAGCTGGGAATAACAGACAAGAGTAAGAATATCTGCAAAGATTTGCTGGAGAATGAACAACCTACTCCTGAGAACACATTATTCCGAGAAGATACCTTTGAAGAATTTTGCCAAAGACTACAGGGAAAAAATGAGGCAAGGGTTATACAGGATATAGCTCGATTGATTGTCCCTTCAGCAGAATCTCTTGCCGTTGACGGGGCCAAAGATCTGAGGCATCTGGTTGAAAGCGTCAATGAGTCATGGGGCTCCTCTATTCCCTTCTGTGGACCCCGCCCGCAGCCTGATTATGCGGTCGCATTCGGCCAATCTGTATTCACCAATGACCAGCTGAAGAAGTTTGAGCCATTCCTTGGTTACAACCCAGACTCCTACAGCTCCTTCTTTCTGGCTACCTTCTACATGTACTTCCCCTTCCTGACCTGCGAGGTGAAGGGTACCGCTGCGCTTGACATCGCCGATCGACAGAATGCACACAGCATGACTCTTGCTGTGCGGGGCATCGTTGAACTGTTCAGGCTTGTAAAGCGTGAAGAAGAGGTTAATCAAGAGATTCTAGCTTTTTCGATCTCGCATGACCACAGAACAGTGAGAATATACGGCCATTATGCGATCATTAAGGGAGAGAAGACTGAATATTATCGCCATCCGATACATACTTTTGATTTTACCGCCTTAGATGGTAAAGAGAAGTGGACGGCGTACAGGTTTATAATGAACATATACGAGAAATGGGCCCCAAAGCACCTGAAAGCTATTCTTTCGGCTATTGACGAGATACCTTTGGGGATAAATTTTGACATATCGGACCCCGGAGACTCCCAGTCTAATGCCCCATCCTTCGTCGACGGGGATAGCCAGGCGAGTTTCGCGAACTCCGCGGAAGTTACACTCAATACATCATTCACTCAGCAGACCCTGAAGCGGGTGAGGAAGCAGTAATACCCAAGCCTACTCCGTAGACCTGTGTCATTGAGAGGGGTCGAACTATGCTATCGCTACTGTCTTCAGTGCCTTCCTCTAGATATTTCCTAGCACACACCCTGTGTGAGATGGACGATGTTTTCGGCGTTGA
Organism: Amauroascus niger; assembly: GCA_001430945.1. Classification (NCBI taxonomy): domain Eukaryota; kingdom Fungi; phylum Ascomycota; class Eurotiomycetes; order Onygenales; family Onygenaceae; genus Amauroascus; species Amauroascus niger. Next base: position 3,745 of record LJPK01002795.1, read on the forward strand.
TATGGGTCTAAGATTTAGAAAGTGAATGTCACACATTGGATTAGTTTACATCTGTTTTTGTTTGAAATACATAGCTAGTCTAGCATCCTTATGAACAATCTCAGACTAATACTTGTTGGACTGGGAATGTCAAGGCACTTAAGTTATTAATAATGCATGACACTAGGTTAGTCTAGGCTGCCCCAAGATCTGTATGTTATCTAATCTTATCTGCAACCTCTAGCTGAATATGGTTAGAGTGAATCAATGCTATGCATCCGAGAAGAAGACTTTTCTGTCACCGAACAGCTTGAACAAACAAACAGCAAGTCGTCATGGGGTCCTGCACCGCCGATTCAAATTCCCCGCCCGTACTGTCTGCTGCACTCACCACCCTGACAGACTCCATCTCCAGTGCCACCTCCTCTCTCCCCATTGGGCAGCCTCACAAAACACCTCTAGACAATGCTTCAATCCTAGCTTCTGCGGACGGCATATCCCTCTTGGACACGAAAAACGAATTGCTCCTCTCCTACCTTCAAACCTTGGTCTTCTCGCTTCTATTACAACTGCGCCAGGTCTCGATTCCGCATTTCTCCGCGTCCACGAATGGGGGGCCCAACAATCGCATATCGGAAAAAGAGAACGTGGGACGAATATTGACGGAGCTACGCATCTACCTCGAAAGGGGTGTCAGACCGCTAGAAGGCCGGTTAAAATACCAAATTGATAAAGTCTTGAAAGCCGCCGACGACGCGGAAAGGATTCAACGGAGCTCGCATGGCAGGAACGCAAATAACAAGCAGGGCAGCAAGGTTGTTTCTTCGGCCGAGAGTGGATGTAGCGACGAGGACACGGAAGGCGACGACGATGCAACTGAAGAGATCGACGAGCTCGCCTACCGGCCCAATCTCACCGCGTTTTCTAAAGTTTCCCAGGACACCGCTGGGCTTGCGACCGCTACGGTGGCCAAATCCATTGATGGAGTATACCGACCGCCCAAAATCAAACCAACCGCCTTGCCAGCGGAGTTCACTGATCGCCGTTCCGACCGCGAGGCTCGACGGCCCGCCAAGGCCCGCATTATTGACGAATTCATTAGCGCAGAAATGTCTGCTGCTCCCATGGCTGAACCTAGCATCGGCAGTACCATTCGAGCGGGTGGAAGAGAAGTACACACACAGCGTGACCGAGAAATAGAGGGCGAACGGCGAGCCTACGAAGAAACCAACTTTATCCGGCTACCGAATGAGAGTAAAAAGGACCGAGCGAAGAAGGGGGGGAAAAGACAAGCTGGTTATGGCGGCGAAGACTGGAGAAGTCTTGGAGAGGGGGCAGATCGAATTGAGCGCCTCACCCGCCGGAATCGAGGAACTGGTGGTGCATTGGAAAAGAGCAGAAAGCGACAGCGCACGGAAGATCGGTCTCACGCCAATGGCGCCAGTGTAGGCGACGGGTTCGAAAAGCGACGGAAAAAGATCGCGGGATGGAAGTGATAAATTTTGGTTATTTTCAAACGCGTGTTCTGGCGAGAATGCGTATCCGTCTGCCTGGTTCAATCTAGGGTCAGCATCACAAAAAATATCGACTGTATTCCACAATGATTGCTTCGTATAATGGCCAGCCCACAACTTCCTGCTCCCGTGTTGTTGCCGTGTTCCTTTTGTTCCGTTCTCGCTGGCAACGATGGTTGGAATGTTCCAATTCTACCCTCGCATTTTATATGACATCATGGTCATTGTTGTACTTACTGTATGTACATAAGATAGTCTTTTACCGCATTTTCTCCCCCGTTCGTTATCATCGACGCACAACTTTGCCGCAAAACCAACATACCGCCATCCGTCATGGAGGACCCAGGTAATCCTTTGAGCCATAGTTAACTCCATTTTGCCCGGCTCTAACTCACTCGCAGTCGCCGAAATCCCTCATGTCATCCATCTCCTGTCCCAATCCACTCCGGCCGTGCAACGGCACACGGTTGAAAAATACTATACACCCACAGCATCGCTTATCCACCCGTTCTGCCGGACTGGATCGTTTGCGGGAAGCAGACGGCTGATAATATGGATCTATCGATTCTATAAAATCATGTCGCCACATACTCAGCTGAAGGTGAAGTCCATTGGTACGAAAGTCCTCGTCATACTCTCATGACTGGTCCAAGGTGGCTAAATATCTTCGTTATCACAGCGTTTGATGCCGAGAACCTACTCCTATACGTCACAATCTCGCAAATATTTCGCATTTTCATCGTACCGTTTTACGTAGCACCGGTAACGCTGACCAGCGTGCTCACGCTCACGACCTCCCAATTGCACCCGGTCCCTAACAGACGGGCCTTGGGCCCTTCGTCCTCAATTACAAGTCTCAGCAGCGACAGTGACGACGACGATTGCCCGGCAGACCATCGTCCATTTCCTCTGTCTGGAACTGCCGATTCTCCAGTACCCGGCCCAAGTTCTCCCAGCTCGACGCCTCGGACCTTGTACTATATTGCAACCCAAAACGACCTGTATCAGACTTGCGAGTTCATAAAGTTTGTTGTTCCGTTCGGCATAGGAAGTGTGCTTGTAGTCCTATGGCAGTGGGTTGCAACATCGTTCTGTGTGGCAGGGGCGCTTTTGCTTTGGCCGATCTCGCTTGCAGAAGATGCTGGTCTGTTCCCAGTTCCTGGAAAAGGCAAAGCCAGAGACAACAAAGTAGACATGGAATTGTTGAGGGAGATGATGAGTTTGAATGGGGAATGATATTGTGCGAATTATGCGATAGATGCAGTTGTAATCTATGTTAATAACGATTCGAGTCTCATCACATCTATCAAATCGAGTATCTTCAAGTACAGTAGTTAGTTGTGAAGAAAGCTCAACGTTTAGCTAACTAAATAACCAGACCGGGCCGAACTGAAGCAGTCTTGATTTGTTGAGAATCAGAAATTTTATCAGCACTTCTCTCTTCTCCCTGGCTTCTTCTCTTGACACACCCCTATACGCTCATCTTCTCAGCTCTCCCTCTCTCTCTCTCTTGATGACAGGATGATGGGTCAAACTTTGTTTCATCTTCTGGTCAGAATTGTCATGTTTCTTCATGGTTGATTGGTCTCTGTGGTGAGTCTAGAAAGTTCTGTGCTTGGTAAATCTCACCCCCTCACTGACTACATACGTAGTTTCTCTTCATCATCAGATTACCTACTTAGTTAGCCAGTTATGCACCGACTGGACGTCGACTTTTAACAATCGCCTCTCCGATGTGGAACACTCCACCTCCCGAAACGCCCGTCCTCAACAACTTCCTCGCCGGCGTCCAGGATATCATCAGGTCTCGCGATGGCGCAAAGCTCCAGGACTTCCTGCAGCTGGAGCCACCGCTCTCGCCCATCTACAACCAGATGGTCGAGGAGCTGCAGCAAGTCTATCCTCGCGACTCGGGCAAAGACGAACTGCGGCTATCCCAAAGGTGCGAGACTCTGGTACCGGCGTCGGACTCGACAAGCTCATGGAGCGCGTTTCCGCTGTTCATGCGACTGTACTTCACCTTCTTGAGGGACGTTGATCTGGACAATCTGCTGGAGACATATGAGCTGCTACGAACACTGCTAAAGTATATACTGCCATCCTTCTCGCCCTCCCTAGTTCAGAATGCCGGTGTTCTAACGATCTGGGGGGAAAACCGCTAGCCAATGCATCGTCGCCCTCGGTGACAGCCATTACGGCGTCATTCTCCTTCCTACCGTCCTCTACCTCTGCAAGGTCCTCGCAAAATTCGCCATTGGCCTTGACCGTCAACCGCAATTGATTGCTCATCTACTGCGCGCCGGTGACGAAGCGGAGGGTGTGACAGAAAAGGTTACGCTGGTTGAAAAGTCGGCCAATGTGGTCCGGGAGGCCTTTATCAGGTGTCTGACAGACCGTACCGGCACTTTGGGCAGGCCAGAGGGCAAGAGAATAGGTATCTATCTCATGGCGAACCTGTGCCTAAAGCTCTTGTTCAAGGTGCGAGTCCACTGACCCTTCAAACGATTCCCCCTTCGCCCTTCTCTAAGTAGAATATTACTAAAACAAAACGATGTGCCCATAGTGCGGCAAGCTACGGAACGCTGAACAAATGTTTGCCAGCATCAATGCACAGTCACCCCCGCTATCCTACTTCCCTGCCTCTCAACGGGTCACCTATCTCTATTATCTTGGCCGGTATCTGTTTTCCAACAATTTCTTCTACCCTGCGCAAACCGCTCTCCAGTCCGCGTACGACCAATGCCACAAACAAGCCCTAGGTCAACGAAGGCTGATTCTAACTTACCTCATCTCCTGCAATATCATCCTTGGGCGATTTCCCTCCGCAACCCTGCTTCAACGGCCCGAATGCGAAAATCTAGTCGAGAGGTTCATCCCCTTGTGCAAGATCATTGCATCTGGTGATGTGCCGGTGTTTCGGGCGTATCTTGCAGTCAACTCAACTGACGCGGACTGGTTCGCGCAGAAAGGAATATTGCTACAACTTCGGAATCGATGTGAAATCCTAGTCTGGCGTTCGCTCGCACGCAAGGTCTTTATATTCGCAGGCTTTCACGGAAACCAAAATATGCAATCACAAAGAGGTCCTCCGCCTTTCCTCTATTTGCACAAATTAGAAGCTGCCACACGGTGGCTAGAATCTAGGGCGACGCATAACGTCCAGTTCAAAGGCGGGGACTGCAACGGTGGATTTGCGTCCTTCCCTGCTGATTCCGACTTTCGCGAAGGCACCGCCGTCGACGAAGGACAAGCGCCTGCGGATCCAGACTGCGATGACTATATCAACCCCGCGGGGTATTTCGACTCATGGGGTGAATGGATAGCCAGCCCCGATTGTCCTCCCGATCCCAATCCGAGCGACTCTCGCCTGATCGACGATGGCTCGGGAGAAACGTTCAAATATGTAATGAGCACCGCGCAAAGCACTGAAGTCGCGACTGACGCTTCCGAGTCATCGCCGCTGATGTGCGAACTGGAGAATATCCTTGCTTCGCTACTCACCCAAGATCTAATGCGCGGGTATCTGACGCACAAGAACCCGCGGTATGCCATTCCTGGAGCCCGGGTAAAAGGCCCGCTCCCTACTGGATTCCCGAATGTCTGGCAGACCATATACGGTCGAGAGAGCGAAGACGACCAGGTTCCCGGCTGGGTCAAGCTTCCCAGTCAAATTGCCGGTGGTGGTGGGAACACCGGGGCTGGCCCGGCAGGAATGGGAGGTCGGGTGGTAAACTTGAGCGGCGCGAGGCCAGTCAGTGTCACATCTCGATAGCAGCTAATCTCTGTATTGTTCTCTTCCTTTTTTTTTTTTTGTCGCCTGGAGCAAGGCTGGTTTTTGAATCCCCATCCGTGATGTGGATGGCTTCCATTGGACATGCAAAATGTGTTCCTTACCCCTCTATCTTGCATTTTCTTCGAGGCGAAACGTGGCCGCAGCATGGCATGGACGATACCCAGTCAGTTGGTTATTTTAGTTTAGGGGAAGCATTCCAAAACCTCATCCGCCCATACAACAACCGGTGTAGAGAGTGGCAAATGGAAAAATGAATCAGCTTGCTCTCCACCAGCCCCATAGGTTTTCCATCTTTTTGGCCTGAAAAATTTCAATCATTCTCCCACAGATAGTTGGCCTCTATTAATAGCATCTTTGTCTGTGTCCTCTGTAAATCTTTCTCTGATCCCCACAATGGTCATGCAACCAGGCCAATCCGCTGTATCTGGAGGCTGATGGAGCAAAAATGTCTCACATCTCGAGAAAAAGGTGATGCTAGTGCGCTGCAAAAGCTGGTGATCTTATGAACGAGTAGTCAAGATACACAAACCACATACAACACCACAGGGAAGACATGGAAAATTCCCACCTCTCAGATAATTATGGGGTGCATTTTTGAATGTTGGTGTTTTCTTTGTCTTCACACCATCACTGACAAGAACAACATGCCACCCAACATCCAACACTGTATTCAATGCATTGTTGAGTTTTCAAAGCTGGTGTGATCTGGTTCAAATATTTGGACAAGATATGTGTTCCATTTCAGTCATACCCAGCAATAGAGAGAAAAATGGAAAACCCAATTGATATACAGGCAAAGGAATGATGTAGAACAGCGGCAACGAATCCAGATATTTGAGTAGAGTTAAATAGTTAGTGAACAGTGTGTTGAAGATTCACAAAAAAGGCAATCAACCACTTCTCCTTAAACTAGACTTCCCCCGCCCACCAGCTGATTGATTGTAAATAAGTGTTGCTTTTGTGTCTCAGCCCACAATGCGACATCGCGATGCTTGGCGCGGCGCAATATTTATCTCAGCCACCTGAATCCGGAATCGGACAATCGAACTTGGTTAATATTTCCCAACAATTTAGTTAAATACTGGAAGTGTCAAGCAGAAGATAAAACAAAGATTGGCCAGGTTTATTTATTGAGTGAGCGCTGGGGCAAGTGAGTGTTTCGTGTGATTTCAACTTGACCATAGCATCCTCTCACCCGGCCGACTGCCTACTGAACGAATTTTCTTCATCTGCTCTCCATACCTATGCCAGCAAAATGCGCCTCCAGCTCCTAGCCACGCTGATATACTCCAGCGCATCTATCCCGTCCGTCTACTCCATCTCCTGTTTGTCAAACTACGAGGCGTGCTTCGCAAACGGTGCCGACCACGATGCCGCGCCGCCGAGCATTGGGAGTGACATGGTGGGACTCTACGAAGACCTGGTGGACAGTGTTCAGGAACATAAGCTGAAGATGAAGAGGGGTATCCTGTCGGACCTGGATACGGATAACTCGCGGAGTGCGGTGGCCGACGGTGTTTTCCGGAGAAGGGATGACGAGAGAGGGAGTTTATGCTGTGAGATATCCACGAGAACCGTCGCATTCATCAGTTCTTCTTCCTAATACTGGGAGGGATAAAAAAGGTCGGAAAAGAATGGACTGTCTGCTGCTCAAGGACCGGAAAATCTCATTTTGCTGGGTACGTGTTTTTAATTGCAAAAAGACAAAAGAAGACCATGCCTTGTCTGCTTTTTCCCTCCTTGTTTGGACGGGCCAAAACTATACTCGAAACTCAATGGCTCACCCCCTTCTTCTTATTTTTTTTTTGTTTTCTAGGACCGGTTCACAACGAATTACTACCTTCCAGATGATTCATACGGCTCCATCACCACCGGTGTCTATGTCACTCCGTCTCACGAGCGGGTCAACCTGATCCTCGGCAACTACACTCTCTCATCCGGTGCCACGGGGAACATCTATGCCTCCTCGCCCGATTCCAAGCCGAATCTGAGCACGCTGCCTCTCCCCAGCCAGTTTACCGCAAAGGGAGACGGTACGGCCATTCCCGGCAGCGAGTTGGGTGCGCCACCGGCCACGGCAACAGGAGACGGCGGAGGTGCACCGGTTACCGTGACCGTCAGCGGCATCTCAGCAACGAAGTCGGCAGACGCTTTATCGGTGGGAACAGGGCGTTCACAATTATCTGTCGCTATTGGGGCGATCTTGGCGGCGTTGGTAGTGTGATATCCAGGTCCAAGATGAGATATGATATAAATGATAATGCCCTCTCTTTCTCTCTCCTTCTCTCTCTCCTCTCTTGTATTTGTGTTTCTTCCTTACCTCCTCCCATCCATGAACTTCCCACAAATTTCAGCTAATTGTGTTTGCTTGGTTTGTTTTCAAACGCCACACGCATTCTCAGCCACCAGCCATCTCAAACACGTCAAACATCAAACAAACATAGCAAACTTGCCCCACCTTCAACTTCTTCTCTTTTTGGCAAAACTTCTTCAACTTCAAAACCTCACTTCTCATCAACTCATGCCGTCAATGAATGATCAATTACACAGCACATCTCATTTGAAAAAAAAAGAGCAGAAAGACCAAGGGCTGCAATATTACTGATGGCAGGTCATAATCTGCCTGCTTTTTTTTCTTTGTGATACTCTTCCTGTCAGCTAAACCACCAATGCAGCTGACAATCACTGTGGTGACTCTCTTTTTGGAGCTTTTTGTTACCATGGCATTCACACTTACCTCATAGTCATCCTTCTCACTTGCAGATAGCTATATTATACTCGGTTACTATACTGTCTCCTGACGATATTCTCCGATCGTTCCAGATGCGCGCGGTTTTCGTATGATCCGGCTCCCTGTCAGCTGTGCCGCCACGCCTGTACGACCACACGGGATTGTTCAGCAGCCGGAGACTAAAAGCCTTTTTTTTCCACTCCAGCGAAGTCGTCCTGTATTGTCCAGCAACTGGGTTGTATCTCTTGATACTCCACTCAAAACGGCTGCTCTCCACTCCGATGGGCAGCTTGTTCAAAGCAGCTTCAGCATAGCAAAAACACTATATGGCCCCTCGATTACTGTGATAATAATTGACCGCCTGAAAAGGATAACCTGGCAGTCCTCGCTCGAATATTCTACCGCTGATCAGTATGCCTTGGTCATGCCGATTAAGAAGCCTTCACGTTGCTCAAGCCTATGCATCTTCACATGTTAGGGTATATCATTATGCAGCGTATACACTCTCATTTAGCTACCTTTCCAGATCACATAGAACTTCAAGTTCACGTTTCTGTCTGTTTCTCAGTCTCACTCCTTTCAAAGGCTTCCCTTTGACCTTGTTACATATTGTTCATGGGATGCCTCTTCGCTTATTCAAGTGGGAGACCTGCATACGCGTGCTAGCTGTCTATACGTTGGGCACGAGCATTCCATTTTTCTCATAGCATCCATTGCCAACATGGCGTGGGGGGCAGATCTGCATATCACGCACAAGTTTGGAAATCCCCATGCAGCCACACCTTAAAAAGTCGCAGAAGGCCTTGCTTGGCAATTCTTTTTAGCTCAAGTCACACTCACCGTGGTTCCCGTGGCTTTGGCCTCTCTTATGATAGATTTCTTGCGTGCATCGTCTTGTCTGATCACCATGTTCATATTTGAGGGACAGCATGACGATATAAACCTTTTTAAGGTGTGGGCGTATGGTTGCATCGCTATCGGAGAGTAAATCCTCAAAATCGGGGTCATACGGAGAAATGGTTCATACTCGGCATCTTCCATTGTCCCAATCGGCCATAGGGAAACAAAGATATTTATAAAGGAGCATTGTGTCCGCTCGTCTCTGTTTGGCGTTGCGATCTCATCAACTGTCCATTTATCGCACGTAGGGAGTTATCATCATGGGCTTCATGCAAACTCTCACTCTGGCCTTAGCGGCACTTTCGACTGTCGAGGCTGCAAAGCTGCTCAACTTCGCTGACAAAAAGGACATCGTCCTCGATTCTTATATAGTTGTGGTTAAAAATACCGTTTCGCCCCTCGATTTTGACTCCCATGTTACCTGGGCTACAAATCTTCACCACGAGCACATTGCAAAACGGAGAGCGACCAATACTGGTGGCTTGAAACATGTTTATAAGATCAACGGCTGGCATGGATACAGTGGTTCCTTTGACCGCGACACCCTCGACGCGATCTTGAAAAATGATGATGTATGTGGAGTATCATGAATCGGATTACGGTTTCTTGTATGAAAGGCAGGCTTCTAATATCATTTGCCAAATAGGTCGATTACGTTGAGCCTGACCGCTATGTCCGCCTGAACGCCCTGACGACTCAACGAAATGCCCCATCTTGGGGTCTTGGGAGAATCTCTCACCATGACACTGGCAATAGGGATTTCGTCTACGAGGATACAGCTGGCGAGGGTGTCACCTTCTATGGTGTTGACACTGGAATCGATATCCAACATCCAGACTTTGGTGGTCGTGCTGTCTGGGGCACCAACACTGCAGGTGGATCGAACACTGATGGCCATGGACATGGAACCCATACCGCCGGGACTGTCGCAGGAGCCACATATGGCATTGCCAAAAAGGCTAAGCTTGTCGCGGTGAAGGTGTTGAATGATCAGGGTTCCGGTCAATGGAGTGGCATCATTCAGGGCATCAATTGGAGTGTTAGCCATGCCCGTCAAAACAACGCACTTGGCAAAGCTGTGATGAACATGTCCCTTGGCGGTTCACGTATGGCGTCCATAAACGAAGCAGCCACCAACGCCCAAAATGCTGGTATTTTCCTTGCCGTCGCGGCTGGGAATGAGAATGTGAGTACTCGCATAGTGGCACACATTTAGCAGGTACTAAACTCATCGCGCAGAGGGATGCCGCAAATACGTCCCCAGCGTCTGCCGACGGGGTTTGCACCGTTGCGGCTTCAACGGAGCAAGATGGCAAGGCTTCTTTTTCAAACTGGGGAAACACAAGTAAGTCTATAAACTGCTGCCATGCAATTCAATTTTATGACTATACTCATGATTCGCTTCAGTTGAAATATACGCTCCGGGCACGAACATCATCTCCACCATGCCAGGCGGCCAGACCGGGACGATGTCTGGTACCTCCATGGCCTCTCCCCACGTTGCCGGCGTTGGTGCTGCCCTCATGGCCTCTGAGCGCGTTGCGCCCAATGCTGTATGCTCCCGTATTGCACAAATTGCACAGGGACGCGTCAGCAACCCTGGGTCTGGTACAACCAACAAGCTGCTCTACAACGGCAGCGGTAGTTAATCGCGACCTTCTGGAAGGGGCAAGATTTATGTGTATGCGTCTAATTCTTTTGACTTCAATTTACCATACACAGTGGAGCAGTCCCTGCCTCCCACGAGCTATAAGGAAAATCGTAAATTGAATATATCATTACCTTCAATCCTATGTGCACTCGCTAGCTAGTCCTATATAACAAGTTTCCTTTAATGGAGATGTGGAATTCTCAGCGTCCCCTGTAATTCAGTTGCCGTTTCCTCGTTGGGCACACTTGAAGTCCATTTGACTCTCTCAACGCCGTGCAGAAGCAGAGTAGCCCTCTTCTACGACACCTACACATGGTAACGGCGGCGCTTTGGCATCCTCATGTGCATATTGTACTTCCGACTAAGATTCTAGCGAGGTAACTTTCTTTGCAGGTTTACACAATTGTCGCTCTTAAGGACGCATATCAGCTAGCAACTCACAATACCCACCCATCCAGTACGCGTCTGATTCAATACAAGGCACAGGTGAAAAGAAAATCATATACAAAATTCTATAAACGCTAGCTAGAAAGGCACCGTGAATATGCAAAACCGGTATAGGGCGTGATGATGAGTCTTTTGGTGGGAAAAAAAAAGGTTCGAAATGACAGAACATGCCGATATGTCTGTTAAGAAGACGAACTTAACTTTAGAAAGGAGGAAGTCGTTGATTTATACATATGATGGAGGTTTATGGAGGTATTCAGGGAAAAAAAGGATGTCTAGGAGGGTCGGTAGGAACGTCCGAGTAAAGCGATACCGAGAGATGCTCTTCTCATGGCGAACACTAGTCGAACAACTTCTTCATGGCTTTGTGGGCAAGTTCAACACCCAAGCTATCGTTGAAAAAAACTCTCTGTTAGTCAAGGCACTCGGGTGATGATTCCTTTCGGGGGGAACACATACAAAGTTGCAGCATTAGCCGGCACCGCTCGAGCCAACGCCGGGCCGAAACCAGGAAAGAAGGCTTTCAAGCCTCCGCTGGCATACACGCCTCGGATGGTGCCTCCGATCGTAGGACGCCCCTCGGCACTCTGCAGGCGCGACTTGATGGTATCGATGGGGAATACAGGGATCCACATGGCCACACCGGCAGCACCTCCGGCAGCAAGAACGGCGGTAAGCGAGAGTTCTCCGGTGACGTTGCCGTTTTCGTCCTTTGGAGTCAAGGTTCGCTTGATGTATTCGTACGCGGCGAAGTATGCGGCCGAGCCAGGCCCATCGCGAGCCAGGGTCATTGCGCTTCCCCGGAAAACGCTGCGGATGCCGCCCTCCTTGTACAACTGCCGAACGACATCCACACCGCCGGAATACTTGGGTTTTTGGCCTGGAGGTGGTGGATTCTGGCCCTGGATCTGCAGTAGCACCTTGACACGTTCGAAAGGCGCTGTGATCAGAGTCATGGGGATGGCGGAGAAGAAACCGGCGGCAGAGATCTGGGCGATGGAAAACTGGGGGGTGCCATGGCGTTCGGGAACGGTAGAAAATCTTTGCACAAGTGTTTTTCCTAGATCATATCCCTGGAACGGTCCATGTTAACAAGCTGTATGGTAGTGACTGTTTGATCGGAGGTGTTCGGGCATACCCAGAAGCTCACGGCGACTGCAACCCACGTTAGCGGATATTTGTAAGATGGTAAGACTTTGACGGTGGAAACGGAGATATATACATACACATCGGCGTCACTCCAACCAAGGGCGCTGATACACCAGCATATAAACCCTGGAGAAAACAAGCCCGTTAGCTTCAAACGACCGACCCAGACAAGCTGCGCTGCACAGAGCACAAGAAAGAAGGAAAAAAAAAAAAAAAAAAAAAGGAGCAGCACGCACCCTTGCAAGGCCCTCTCGAGCAATCGTCCTCTTCACGACATCGATCGCGCCGGAATAGACTCCCCTTTCCGCAGTCTGTAATCGAACCTTGACGAGATCGAAGGGATGGCCCACGACAACGGCGCACACGCCACCAACACCGCCTGCAGCGAACGATCGCACCTGCGCAAGGGTAGTGTTGACGGCTTCCTTCTTGATCTCGGTCGGCGCGGGAGCAGACGCCGGCACAGCCGTTGAGGTTGAACTCTCTGCCATATTTCGTACGAAGTATATATATGGAAAAAAAAGTGATCGAGGAAGTGAGCGAGAGAGGCGCCGCTATTTCAGGACAAAAAGGGTTCGTGCGGCAGGGGATTCGGCGGGCGGAAGGATGGCCACGGAATGGAGGGGGGGAAAAAGAACAAAGCTCGTGCTTTTCTTCTGGTCAGGAATGTGATGGTCAAGAGAATATCAGTTTTGACTGCCTTTTTCAAATTCCCGCGCCGTCCTGCTGACTTCCTTTTTTCCCTCTTCCTGTTCCCGTTCGTTGTTCTTCTCTTTTTCTCTTTTTCTCTTTTTCTCTTTTTTTCTTCTCCTCCCTTCCGGTCGGGAAGAAAGTTGGGATGGAAATAGGGGAATTTGCGGCTTTTCCTTGGACCTCGGCTCGGTTGCGGAACAATACTCCTCCGTGCATGACTCAGCCGGCCGGAATAATAGACAATCCGGGCCGCAGCCTCTCAATTGCTAGATGGAAGAATCATGCCACAGTCCAACATGCTCAACCAACAAAAACATAGTATCGAGCTAAGAAACAAAATTGATGCTACCTCCCTTTCAGGTTGGAGATTGAAAAGAGATGCCATATGAACCGTAATGTAAAACCAATGCCAGCCATGGGCTGCAATGTTTCTGTTGCCCAGTTTACAGCTATGTATCTGTCACTCTTGAATCCCTCATCAAACCCGGCCCAAACTAACTACAATGCGAGGTGGCTATGATAGATACCACTGGCGTCCCAGAATCACAACAGCCTCCCAAGCCCAGAATCCTTATGGCGAACTGATACCAGCATGCGGATGAAATGCCTCCGACCTCAATATCAGCAATCCTGAATGATAATAAGTCCTCCTCAACGCCCACCTCTGCCTACCCATCTGCGGCCTTGATGTCTTCAATAGTCTGGTTAAATGCTTGGATGATTGGTCCGAGTCAGCAGGCGGATGCCAAATATTGTGTGCGGGTTTTAACTACCATCACCTGGATGGAGTCTACACAAAGATGGTTGGTTCATGCTCAAACTTGAAGCTAGCTTTGGGTGCACCGGAGGCAGACAAAATGATAGTAGATGCACTTGCCTCTGAAGAGTTGACTGCATCCACTGTTGAGAAGATAATAGAGAAGCTGTATGAAGTATCTCATGACAGCTCAGAGGAGCATTGGGCCACCCAACCCATCTCAACTTCAAGAAGAAGGGCAACATGAGAGTGAGTGCATTCTGAAACAGATGATTAACTTTCAATGGTGTGCCTTGTTTATAGATGTTGAGTTGTTGTCCTGTCATTGCTATCTTTGTATAGTACTTACAAGCAAAACATAATAAATACAAGATCATTGTCCACTATTCCAATCTTTGATATGGCTGAATTGACTTGAATAGCTACCTATGAAGACATCTTATTGTCTTAACATGTCAAGCTGGGAGACTGAGCTTTAGGGCACTCACCAAAAAGACCACTATGCCTGGAATCATGCCCCCATTACAACATGAAGCACATCACATCAATCTACCTAACAATATCGAAAAAAGCACATGATAAAATGATAAAAACTAGTCAAATGGCTGTCTTCGAGCTTCAATTCACATTGTGATTAATGTGTAAGCTGATATGTCATCGCAAAGAGAATCGCGCTGAAGTTCATCATATCAACCTGTTGTGACACATTCCACGGTCCGCATTCAAACATGGTCATTAGAGATGGACGCGTGCTGGAATAGTTGGGGTCTCGAAGATATTGTATGTATTCTGAATGATACTGGGCGACCATTACAAAAATTTCGTGCCGATCTTGGGAGATCATATAACGCCGGTACATATTGCTGTATATCAAGATGGTTAGAGCAACCCCCTCAAATAGCAATACGGAAATGGTAATACATACTCTGATGGGTTGCCAATAGGCTGGTGCGAATCTGGCTCTGAGAAGATCCAGGCTGCCATCTGTGCAGTTTCTTGCATTCTGACTTCTTGGATCAAATCACGTTGCTGCCTCTTCACCTCCACAATCACCTTGGAAGCTGAAGGATCTGCAGCACTAAATAAGTGACCGTCAGTTCGAGCTTCGTAAAGTTTGTCCGCGCCCTTCCCAAACTTGAATCCTTTCCGGCGAAGGGACCAATGTCCCGTGATTTTCGGATGCGAAAACGTAAGGATGCTTGCGAGGCCGACCAAAGCGGTGTTGACGATTTGTTCATCTTCAAGAGCCAGCTTCGAGGATTCATCGGTATAATCTGGGTCGGAAGGATCATCCGGGCTTACGGCGGATTGCGGAGTCTCGTCCGCCTCAAAAGATGACAATTGCATCTCAATGTCGACCGGTTCGGGCAATGGGGTTGACGGTACACGACTCGGTTTAGAGGGAGTTTGCAGCTGTTGTTCACGCAATTCACGCTCTCGCGCTTTGATTTTACTTCTTGTTCTCCTGGAGATAGGAGAAAAGTCAAGTTTTGGCGCGGCTTCGCTGCTTTCAGAATCCACTTTGTCGACTAGTTGTTGATAGTACCAGACGAATCCAAATTTTCCCAAGGGAGGAACAGAGAGTACCAAGTTGAAAGGAACGAGACCGGTAGCTTGGATATATCCATTCCAATCCTCTTGCTTTTTCAAGTACTCGCGGGCGCGGTCAACACCCTCAATTCCCCAGTCATGTGGCTTGAAACGCACAGCGGGTATTTTTACCCAACATGCTCGTAAAGCAAGGAACTGTTTCTCCTCAATTTTCGACGCAGACTTATAGGCTTCCACCTTGTAGATATTTAGTTCTGAGGGATCCTTGGAGAACTTGGCAAGCCATTTATCTTGGGCTTCGATGAGCTGGAGTTGGAAAAAGGGAGCCATAATCAATTGCAGAGAAACAAGTTTAAATATCAAAGTGTTCAAAGATTGAGAAAGAGGATGTGTTGTCCCTTCTGATGGAGAAAATGGCTACCATTTTATATCTCTCCCTAGACCCATTTGTAGTTCCCATTTTCGACCCCTGAGAGCTGGTAGTTAGGTACCATTCATGAATGGCATAGCCTTAGGCCGTAGATAGCTTCAAAGCGCCAGGGCTGAGCACTGTCAAGGGATATCAGCAGGTATTCATGGCAAAGGCCTAGCAACGGTGGCTGCTCCAAGAATAGGCTTCAATATGAGTTCTGGTGGCCGGACAGCCAATGAGTTTGTGACAACTGCAATAGCCCCCAAATTGGGCCTGCATTCATGCACGAGGTAGAGTGGAACATCACATTCACACTTGGATGATGGTTGTAGCAGGGGTATCAAGGCCATGGGCATGTTGCCAACCAACAAGAGTTGTTACTGTCAATAATGTGTTTTGCAAGCGCCATCTTTTTTGTGTCACACAGGGTGTGACTCCAATTTGCCCAAAGAAGGTAGTTAAATGAATCACAAGGAAGGCTGGGGCAGAGGGGCCTGGGATCCAGCTCTCGGATATGTTACGCGACATGCATTTTGCAGCGCTTAAATAGCTGCTGTGAACTCGTTGATTGGATGATGTTCAAGGCAAGTTGCCAAGGGAACCAGTTCAACAAACAGGCAGCCTCAGAGGCTATTCCTGGGTGATGAGAAAGGCAGTGGGAGTTAGTTGTTAAAACTGTGAGGAGGTTGCTAGGAAAATGCCATAATAAATAGTTATTTAGCTGGCAATCCCCTCCCCCAAAAGCCAGCCTTCTAGTTGTATAGTTTAACCACCCTTCAAACCATTGTCCTCTTCTTGCATCGCGTCTGTCGTGTCTGTCTTATCCCTCCAACAAAATGGCCGCTCCAGCAAATCGCGATGTTGCAGACCCGCGTGTTCAGAAAAAGAGAATCATGATCCAACAACTCAGGGCAATGTATGCAGATATCAAGCAATTCAAGCCCTCCAGTTTCGACGCGAGTGACCTTGATCGATTCAACATCAAACTTTTCTCTCTCGATCTGGTCCAACCAGGCAAATCCGGCCCTGGTTTTTTTGAACCTTTGAGCGAAGGAACGCTCTCTGGAAAGGAAAACGAATACATTGCCTCCGCTTGTCCCAGAGATCGGTACCGAAGAAATTCCCAGCTCGTGGGCGTTAACTTGACGCTGGCGTGTTTACACGGCACCACTGATTGGAAAACGGGCCCGTAAGTTGGGTCCTGACACACTTTCCTGCACTCAACTATTTGTCAGATTCTGCAGGCTGATCCAGTCCATCGTGTAGGACAGCTGCATGCTATCAGGGAAAGCCCTCAGCAGCCATCGTGGGGAGTGCGACTGAGGGACACTACAGTTGGGCAGTGCAAGAGCAGGTTGAAGCCCAGTCCAGTGTGATCCCCCACTGCAAATTCCAAATTCTCCAAGACACAGAAGCCGAGGAACAGCTGAGACCCAGTGAAATTCTTCCCATTCTTGCTGTGATGCGATGGAGAATGAGTTTATGGAAATATCTGGCACATGAATCATTCCCGGTAGGCTTCTGTGCTCTGATGACAATGTTTGTTTTGGTGCTTTTCTGTATAACTGACCGAGCTATTTACTCCATACATCACACAGATTCAGGTCACATCTCTTTTTGGCCCCAAGGCTCGCATTCTCATTGCTTTTTTTGATGGCAAACAGCTTTGCATTCAAAAGAGCAAGGTCTATGATCTCTCTGATGCTGAGAACATGAAGAACTATAATCTATTCTTCAGATGGACAGATTCCAATGCTTCTGGTGACACTACAATTCCTTTACCTGTTGAAACCAAACGTCCACAACCTGCTGAACGCAGCCTCCCACATAGATGATTGAATGCTATGTTTTTTTGAATTCATACCATCTGGGAATGGAGTAATGCACAAACAGCTGACAAAGATCAGTTGAGAATATTATGGACCTATTGTTGCTGGATCACCTTTGTATGTTTTTTGTCACTTTTATGGTGTGCGTTGAGGTGTGTGCAATATTCAGTTGCTGGACTCTTTCAAGCCGCTGAAGAGCCTGCTCTCTAAAGTGAATTTACACCATCTATTCCATTATATTTTTGTTTCTTCATGAAGCCTACAAAGTTGATCACATACGCCTTTGAACCCACCATTTTGGAAACATGGATACACAGAGGTCTTTCAGTATTGCTTTTGGCTCACTTTGCAATGAGACTCATTCTTTTCCCTTGAATATCAGAGATCAATTCAGAAACAAGTTGCCATCATGTCTTGTTATGTTTCTTGGCTGTTCTAAGACACTGAGTGGTTTGTACTTGCAGACTAAATCTCCATTCTCCAGTCAACTACTCTGCTGCATTTTCCATCTATATTGTATTGCCTATGACTGAAACATTTGACTATCCCACATTAATTCTAGCTTCAGAGATATGTTTGTTTTACTGGTCTATCCAAAGCGAGCCCGGTGTGTGTCTCTCAGCTGCGGAGCTTTCCAGGGCAGTAAACGCACGTATCAAAGGTGTCCAACAGCCGGGTCAGTAGACCAATCTGCCCGTCGTCTTCGAATAGTAATCCTCTTTCCACCAGGGTCATGCGATCCAGGTATTCCGTTTCGCATCGATTACAACGGCTCGAAATAAATGGATCCTGGATCGAAAGGAGTGTTGCTCCACAGCGAACTGTGCAAAACAAAAAGAGGAGAAACAATCAGCATATGAAAATTTGTCATAACGGCGTCTTATCTGAAAGGCGCAAGAGGTCAGTCAGCGTACCGAAAGTGTGACCTTCAAGGCATTGCGATTCCGTAGCAGAGTACCATCCTAGCCCGGAACCGCATATCTCGCAAACCTCAAATAGATCAATGCCAGGACCACCCACTGCTTCTGCCGGTCTGGCAGGTATGGATCGAGCAGGGCCACCATGGTCATCGCACGATTCGATTTTCTCGGCCAGCGATGTTTCTGCGCTAAGATCAAAGCCGGTACATTCTTGAAGCCAAGCTAGCGTTGATTTCGCACGACTCAACAGCTCGGGCTCATGTTTCTTTTGTATCAGCACACAGCAAGAAGCGGCATAGAGCAGCTTTTTCAGCCAGTCGTCATCCGGCAATGATCTATGTCTTTCGTCAAGTATATACCTCAGCACCTTTTGTCTCGCGTTCGCAATGCCACAGTGATCCAAGGCGAGAATATGCCAAGGCATCCCAGGATCCATGTGGTCCCCCGCTTCCTCGCTGAAAGGGGAGAATATCACCCTTAAACGTTCGTGTGCAGGAGTCAAATGTTCAACCATGTCAGTAGGATGAATCGTAAAGCAAGCTGCTATCCAACCGTGGAAAGAGGCCAACCCCCATATCTTTGCCGTCGACATTCCGCCCAAGTCATTATCCAAGTCAAATCGGCTGCGGTGGCTTTCAATCTGTCTCCGCCATTCGAGCTTCCGGGTTTGGGCAACATCCGCTTGGCTTCCAGGAAGACAATGATAACAATCTGTTGAAGACAAAAGGCTGACGGCACTGACAAAGGAGGAAGTTGAGAGGGAATCGTACATCGAGATTATCCCTTGTAGGCTCAGAAAAGTTCTTTAATATTCAAGAAGGCGTCGGGTGTACCATACCGGTTATGGGGGACCAATCTGCAGGCAATGGCGAATGCGGGTTCTCTGCACCTAGGTGTCGTCTAGACACTGAACATTTGAGAGGACCTTGACGCAGACTTCCATTTTCAATTGGATGGTCAAACACGACTATAAGGAGGCCACCAAATGTTCCGACAACCAGCCCTTGGGCCATATTTCTTTCCTTAGCAAACCGTCAGCCCAAAAATGATTATCGTAGAGTGACTTTGGTCCCATTACTCATACCTGATAAACCCATGATATCGGACCAGTAACCTCTGCAGATTTCACGACATCTGAGTTGGATGCAACTTCAATCTCGTCAACCTGAGCATCCCATACTTGCCACTCTTTGTAGTCGTCAAATCCGAAATACGCCCGTAGTCGTAGCATCCTAAGTTCAGACCCGTAAACCAGCGCCAACGCAGAACCAAGATGGAGAGGCTCATTCGCTCCCTGTGAAGAGATCACATCCCAGAGTTTACACTCCATGTGCTTGACAGTATTCCTGCCTTGCAATGACTTTGCAAACAGTGAGCTGTTATCGATCTCCGGAAACGGATCTCCCGTGGGTGAAAGTGAGTAATGCGAGACGACTTCCACCCGAGAACAAACAGCTCTGCCAGCAGACCAAAGCCGTAGAAGAACAATATCATTCGTATCATTTGCAACAATCAGCAGATGCATACCCCATTTTCCCGGGCCACTTGCAGCCTCCCAATCACCGTTTTCCTTAAACCCATCACGCCCATTACAAGGTGCACTCCAGGCAAACGATCTGATCCTCTGTTTCCTCCTCAATAAATCGGCATCCCCTCCTCCAACCGAAGCTCCGAAATATTCTTCCAGCTTTGAATTCACAATCCCCACCCTTGCCCACTTCCCAGCTCCATCGGTGGCTTCCCACAGAGTCAGGAGAAAACTACTCGTCAACACCGCCAACGCACAACGCCTGTACGCCGCAAGGCCAGGCGCAGACCAAGCCACGGCCGTGACATGGCTGAGGGATTGCTCCTCGCCAACCGAGAAAATGCGTCCGGGGCAGGGAAACATGACGCACCATTCTTCCTGGGTGAAGGCATTGATGCGAATTTTGGCAATGTTCCATTTTGGGTTCACGCGGGAGAGCCCATTTCGCTCTTCTTGCTGTGGATATGGAATGCCAGGGGTCTGTGTAGGATTGTAAGCCTCTGTTGTGTCTCTATGTTGGGTCAAATGTGCAGGAAACTACAGGCTAACTAACCAGAACGTGGACGTATTCTCCCGCAGCAATGGCGAGTTCACCGTCGGCGGACCATGATATGCAGTTATAGCAAGACGGATAGGCATTCAGCTCCACGGGATCTAACATGGTGAAAACGTTATCCAAAAGTCAAACAAGTCTCTGCTGTAGTTAGCTGGGCCGACGGTCATGCTCAAGGCCAGGCAACTTGAGTTTCAATGGGCAACCATGCCAGTAGAGATATGTATGTAGTTGTAGTAAAATTGCTCACGAGATGGTGCTGCAAATTTATCTACGCAATCTTCCGTGTAGATGTTATGATTGACTGAGGTCGCCGCGAAACTGCCGGCGCGGGTTATTTATTTCCCTGTCGCCTTCTGGTGGTTTTAACCAGATGAAAATTGGAATACGACAAAATTTGGCTTGGATTTACTATTTGTATCAAGTTGGTTGATTACGATGTTGGCTAGGGCTATGGAAGGTGCATGTATGTAGGTATGCAGCTCAGAGCTGACTGCATCGGAACTAATATCTCGTATCTGTTGTGACCTTGAGACGTGTGTATGTCACAGTAGCTTCAGGATAGGATCTCCTTGGTACATTCCATTCGCTCTTCATTATGGACGTTTAAACAGATCAATATATCTTCACATATCAATTCAATCACATTGTCTTCCCATTGTTTCTAGGGAGTGTGAGCAGCTGCATGAGTCAAATCGGTCCCGGACCTGTTGTGACCTGCTGCTATCTTTGCTCGCAGGATACTAGCAGCTAGATCTACATGAGCGAATCCCCGAGTGCGAAAATTTTGCAGCTGGGGATTTCCAAAAGATGGTCTTTGCAGCCTGAACCTTTCGCATGCCACGTCGAATCAAATACCTGCTTGTGCTATCCACAGAGCATCCGCATCTCCAGGAAGCCTAGACTAGCGATCAAGACAAATTTCCTTTATAAAAAGCTTGTCGGTACGTCGCTACAGCTGCGAGATGGTCCACCGTCTGGCTTTGAAACAAACCATTCCCTTCTTGAGGCCCTCTTTTCGGGCTTTTCCCAAACCATTCAAAAGGCAGAGAAATGAGATCGGTTCAAAGGTCTTGTGCATTGGTTCGGAACACAATACTTTCACCCAGTGTAGCAATATTGCCTGGGTTCAGGCAGTCGAGCGAAGGGGTAAAAACACTGACATGCAAGCCGACGCTGCTCTGTTCATTGACCTAATGCAGTAGTTACTAGTGACTCAAGGGTATTAACTCGAGATATTTCCCGGCGATGGGATCCCACTCGTCATCCCATCGTCGTTCACTGGCATTTCTTGCCCCTTGCCGAAGTAACTCCAATTTAGACCTATCTCGACCGAAGAGGTCGATTAGATGAATGCAAAGCTCTTCTGCGCTGCCAAAGCCGATCCCATTGACACCATCGGTTATCAATTCTGGCCATGCCTCGTAGCGGTCCCATGCAACTACGGGTAGGCCGGCGCCAAACATGTCTACGACTTTCATCGGGAGGTCGACACCACTACTACTAGTGTGTAGACAGACTCCCAGGGACGAACATGCAAGCAGCTTTGCGTAGTCTTGGATAGTAAGCCAAGCGCATTGTAGGTGTATTCCCCGCAGCTTCCCTTCCGCCGTCATTCTTGCAATGGCCTGAAGGTACATTTCCTGCTGTGGACCCTTGCCTGTAATGATGACATACAATTCCGGTAATGCAGCATCCACCGTCGAGGCGTGAGTGGAATATCTGCACAATGCCTCGAGAAATAGTGAAAAATCTTCGTCTGGAGTCCATGATGTTGAACTGACGACCAGCTCGCACCTCTGGCCACTGCGAACGGCATTTACGAATTCTTTCGTTTCGGGAAGAGAGGAGAGGAAGTCAAACCGCTCCTCCTCAGTAGCTACGGGCTGAAACAATGTCGGCGGGCGGTCATGTAACACGAACACGGGGGTTCTTATCTGGGCCTTTTCCTTGATTGCCTTGGCCATGGCTTTGCTGACGCAGAAATGAGCAATGGCGAAACGGCAAAATGTCATTTCAAGATGCCGCAACAGCTTTACCATCGGATGGCGTGGTCCAAGTTTCATAGAAAGGATGGAATACCCAAAATTATGCCAGTCGATGATCAGTCCAGTATTGCGCAGGCAGCAAGCGAGCTTGGCGATGAGGAGCGTTGGAACAGAAGGAGGATTCTGGCATTGAAGCAAACGTAGTAGATTCAGTCTCCTGAGAAAGAATGGATACCAGCAATGTTTCGCCGGGGGGAGGTGGGCGACGGTTTCTTGAGTGGAAGCAGAGGGGAAGAAAGAAAAAAAAAAAAGAAAGAAAGAAAAGCCAGGGACTCACCTGAACAAGCATCCATTGTGCCGGCTTGGAGCGATAGGCGAGGGCATCCCATAGACACCAGGTCTGTTGGATGACTTTAAAGATAGTCAGTAGTGGGAAAAGCAGTTTATTCCGGGTTTGCAGTGATCTAGACGGGAGAGGAAGAGCAACGATGGAGACAAGAGGGTTCGCAATCAGCTCGGGGTTCGGTTGTGATACTGTCAGGCAGATAGATTTAGCATGGAAACATAAGGCACAGCGTAAGACAAGAAGGAGTTTCTTGGTACCTTGGTATCCGATTATCGTGACCTGGCCGCCGTGCTTTGCGATGCTCTGGGCATGATACTGCATTCGCGGGCTATGCCCGATATCGCCAAGAACAACAATTTGCACAGAGACCGGGTGATGCTCTGCACCAGAGCACGTTGCTCTTATCCTCCGCGTGGGCAAAAGCCAGGCCCAAGCAACTGTGCATGCCAGCAGCAAGCAGAGACAGGCGAGTCCCAGAGCTTGGATGACGGCCATTGGGGATTAACAGAAGCACCTGGAGAATGACTCTTGCCAGCAGACAGCTTCCAACTTTGGCATTCAGGTCTCTACCATGATGTGTCTCGTCCTGGTCCAAGATGAAAGGGATGGATCGTTTGATGGAATGGACGAACGACAAACTTGCCCCACGCCCCCCCGGGTGTTTGATGGGGTGTAGTTGTTTCTGACCCGATTGGGACTAGCCGCGGATCACAGGACAAGCAGCCTTGGCGCTCGCTTGGCGCTTCCTCCCCCCCTTTTCCCTGTGTTTTTTTTTCCCTGTTTTTCCTTGTTCCAGCCTTTTCCAGGGTTGGTGTTGTGTGTGTATTTTTCCGTTTTGTTCCCCCTCCCCCCCCCCTGCCTTGTTCGATCCTCTCCCCCCAGGAACAACCCC
>LJPK01002805.1:0-33561 GCA_001430945.1 Amauroascus niger
CCCCCAAATGAGTCTCTAAACGAAATATCCTTCCTTGATGATCAATTAAGACCCAATTCAAAGCTAACCTGTTCCTTAAACCACCAGACCGGCACCGAACGTCTCGTCTGGGCCCAGGGATCCCCATCAACTCTAAAAGCCGTAACCACCGAAATCGACGGCGTCAAACTTACCCTCGCAGCAGCAATATGCTGGGAGAACTACATGCCACTCCTCCGACAAAGCCTCTACCAGCAAAACGTAAACCTATACCTTGCCCCCACCGCCGACGGCCGCGATACCTGGCTCCCGCTCATGCAGACCGTCGCAATCGAAAGTCGAGCCGTGGTCTTAAGTTGCAACCAATGCGTTCGACAAAGCCAGTTGCCAAGCTGGGTGAACCGCGATGATAAGCACGACAGCGACAACAGCGCCCAGCAGAAGAGTGAGGGCAGTTATTCGGATCCTATCCTCACGGGTGGCGGTTCGTGCATCGTGAGTCCAATGGGAAAGGTTCTCGCGGGTCCAATTTGGGGAGTGGATGATGACGATGAGGAGGGGTTGCAGATTGTCGAGGTTGATTTTGAGGATTGTGTAAGGGGGAGGTTGGATTTGGACGTTGCTGGGAGCTATTCGCGCAATGATGCCTTCAAGTTGACGGTCGAGGGACTGGATTTGAACCCTCCTCCACTGTAGGATATATCGACCTCAATTTTTCGGGATTTCGTCCCGCTGCATGTCGGCCGATGTAATTGAGACAGCGTATCGTAACATATAAATTTTCTTTTGATTTAGATCCCCCATAAAATGCTCACCAATCTATCTATAAAACCAAATTGATCAAATCATACCCAGGCAGAAATTGATTCTCCCAAACGCCAATAGAAACGGGTGTGCTGCCAACATGTATATTTTACTCACAAACAACTCTATGTCAACATATCATCCAACTTCTCTCCCAGAATCTCTTCAATAGACAACACCCATCTCCGCACTTCTCGCTCTACATTTTCATCATCGTCCTCCAACAGCTCACTGATATATGGCAGCATTTCAGGTAACAACGCGAGCCATTCCTCTCCTAACCGTTCTGTCAACTGTTGCTCACACTTGACTGCTGCCAGTCGCGTGTATGCATTATCGCCTCCGCGGACGTTGCTCTGTCCGGCACGCATAAACTTCATGATTGCCGTGTTCAGCTCCTTGTGATTATCCGGGGAATCAGCTGCGACGGCAAGCTCGACAATAGTGGGTATAGCCTCGCCAGCGACAAGACTAAGGGTGGGAGCATTTATAGCCATCGATAGCTGCTTGATCAATGGCCCGGATATAGATGCAAGATGAGTTGGTGATTGCCAAAATTCTTTTTAAGAACAGTTAGCAAAAGAAATTCATAAGTAGAGGAGAGTACTCCGTACCGTCTTGGTCATGCTCAAACGAATTACGAAGCATACGCAAAGCGGCCAGCCATAAAGCCTTCGTATTTTTGTCATTGCATCGCGAGAATTTGAGCACTTCGACTGCATTATCAATCATGTAGCTTGAGTAACCCGTGACGATAGACTATTAAAGAAAAAAATTGTCAACGAAAATCTTGACGGCGATAACATGATGCTAGGAATGTTATACAAACCTTAAGTGTACCGAAGAAACTCTCCAAGAACCTGTAAAATGTCGTCAACCGCGCAACACGTCCCGTGTTATCCTTCTTACCCAGCCCGTTGATAGCCCATTCTGTCAGGTCAATGAACAGGGGACGGAAGGCAGTGTCATTTAGTTTGTAGATCATTTTAATGGCGACATCATTGATTTGAGATTCGATCTCGTCAACATCGTTTTCGCTAAAGTCGCTTCCCTTGGAAAGCTGAAGTCGGCGTAGATCGAATGCCTTGCATAGCAACTTCATCAGAGTAGAAACATTTTTGACGGTCGCAGATTTCGCATGCTTCTCAATGGCAGCCTTGACAATATCAAGAGCCTCTTGAACGGCCTGCAGAAAAGAATATGATTAGCACCCAGGTTTCGTCGCTTTAAATATGGCCTGAAAACCTACACTTGGGCCGTGCGACACAGCTGATTCCCAATTCCGCTCAACACCGGCAAAAGCCTCTTTGACATCAACTCTCTTAGCGAGGAGCTGCAGTGCCTCAAGGCGATTCTGATCGGAACCTTCCGCTAAATCCCTATTCGAAGACATGAACGACAATTGAAGGATCCTATCAAGGTAATCGCCAGAAATCATCCAAGGAACATGGATAAGAAGGGCAGAAATCAGCGAATAGAAAGCATCATAAAGTTGGGGATCCACATCTGGCGTCTCAAGTGCGCTTTGGAGAAGATCAAATGCGCGCGGCAAGGCTTCTGGAAGCGTGGGAATGATGCCTTCCCCAAGAATCTCCGATAATGAGGCAAGACAAAGCAATCCCATAACCCGGATGCGTCTGTCGGGCTGTCCAAGGCAATGTTCGCCTGAAACAACCTTTGCAGCAGCGAGGACCTGGGAAGGATCCTTCTTGCCGTACTTCTCTCCAATCTTCTCAATGCAAGCAACAGCCGCATGCTTCAATAGAATGTCAGGAGACGTCTCAATGATGTCAATCAGAACGGCCAGGAAAGAAAGGACCCGTGTTTGCGACCCCTTCTCTTTGTCATTACTGGTATCTAGACGGTTTTCAAGAAGTTTCAGAATCTTTCGACGGAGATCGTCGCTGGGCCGTCGTAGTAGAACCTCAATGGTATCGACGAAATCGACTAGAGAGAGTGTCCCTAGCAATGTACCCAAAGTCTCACCGCAAGCATTGTTTATTGGCTTGACTGCACGGACCGATTCGGATAGTGCAAGCAATTGTTCCAGGATACTAGAGAATAACCCGTGGGCTTTATCGACTTGTTCTTCTGTGCCAGAGTCGAAACACTCAGCGATTTTGGTGCGTAAAGAGGTAAATTTGAGGAGGTGCGAAAGTGCTTGAAGCAAATCAACTGCAACTTTCTGGGGCTCTCTTCCGTCCTCGCTGCCGACGCCCAAGAGCGTCTTCGCCAAGGTGGGCTTCGGTTGCAATGCATCCTTAACCAAGTTGAGATATCTCGCATATGTCTAAAGAGAGTATTAATTAATCAGAGTATATAAGGCACACTATGACAATTACTCACAATTAGCTGTAATTCGGCCTCACAATCGGATGCCAAGGCCGTAATTATTGCTAAAACATCCTTGTCCATGGGATACCTATTCGCAAGCATAGCAAATACTGCAAACAGGAAGTCTTCAGGGCCCAGTTTGGTGATTAGGGCTTCGAAGAGCCTCAGTCGGCGATATGAAGGAATGTGCTCAAAGGCGGTTGTAAAGGAGAGGAGCAGCTCCGATGTACCAGAGACAACGTCTCTCTTCTGGTTTCGCAATGATTGGACCAAAGGAGGCACGACTTGATCGATAGTCTAGAAAACAGTTAGCTTTGAATCTCGTAAGAAAAAAAAGTCAAAGGAACAATCGTCTACCTGATCAATGACTAGAGCCGAATACTCATCATCTTTTCTTAGAACACTAGACCCCATGAAAGTAAAGATAGGCATCACGCTATGGAGAACTAGTTCCGGTGCAACCGTTGCCAATCCCGCGACGAGTAAAAGGGCAGTATTTTGGACCTGTGGACTTTCTGATGTCCGGACACAATCTATTATCAAATCCGCCCTGATGGAAGACGTACTGAGCTTCCGCATGGGTACCGCTTTCCACTTATTAATGATACCCAACAGGATCCCAAGGTTAAGGCTGAGCAGGTAACTCATCTCCGATCGCGTTTGCAATTTCAGATGGTGGATGATAGTAAGAGTTTGGAAGAGACCAGGGATAAGTTCGGGATAGTTTTCGGGGTGGGATCCGTCAACCAATTCAAGAATGAAAGTCATCTGCTGGAGCACAGAGTCGGTCTCTTTGTCCATTGAATTCATTGGTACCACGTTATTCTGGCTTGTTCGTCTCTTCTTCGAGGGAGGCCCGCGAGACCCTAGATCTGGTGCGGCCGCAGAAATTTTGCTGATAAAGTCAACGACCACAGGGCCGGATAGATCCACAGCTCGGAGAACACCCCTAGAAGCGTTGGCCACGGTCTCGTTGTTGGACGCCAAAGATATCTGGAGTAGTCTCTCTGCAAGCGCCACCTCTTGGTTCTCTTCGAGCGAAGGCCAAACGTCCTTGAGGCGGTTGAACCCTGCCACCAGGAATGTATCACGATTGAATCTCGGATTGGAGCTCAACGATGAGAATAGATAGTCAACGGCCTCCTCTTCTTTCGGGTAGATAATGGATAAAACCTGGCCCTCCAACTCTTTCATGGATATTTGTTCACCGTCGTCGATTCGCTGGAGGTCCTCTTGGCTCAAGAGTCGCCAGCGATCAAATACTGGCCGGAGAGCTTCAGTTCGAGATAGGGAGCCAACTTTTCCAACCCTATTGAGAGATTTCAAGAGCCTTAACTTGACAGCATACAACGGTGTACCATTGACGTGTGAGCAAAGAAAGGAGAATAAATCACGACGGAGAGGTTTTTTGAGTTCCGTTTCAGTCGATTTGAGATTAGTCGGGTCCGAATCATTTTGGGATCGGGGTCCTCGAATCGCTTGGGCCAGAGTCCGGCCGATCTGATCTGGATCTAAGACATATTCTTCTAATCCGGGCATCAAAACACGGTGGGTGATTTTGTAAACCTCTTTGGTGGGTAACCATTGAACGGATTTTGACCTCTCATCTCGGCCATAAATATGATCACGACCCCAAGTTTGAATTTGCGAAACATCATTATCCTTACATTTCGAAGCCAGGCGGTTAATCGTACTTAGCAAGCTGGCAGCCTCTCTTCGGACTCTCTCTGAAGGGTCTGCAAGAGCAGAGATTGTGTATGGGAGCAGCGCTTGCATGTCGGCGTGTTTGCCAGTAATGTTATTTATGCAGGAAGTCACGATACTGATGGCAACCGCCCTAGCTGTCGCAGGATATGGGCCCGAAAAGAACCGGATAAAGAAAGATAGGTAAAGAGGCTCGTCCAAGGCTTTTTCGGGATGCAATATTGGCAATTTGGTGAATTTAGACATCCTGTCCTTCGCGGCGGCCCCCTGAACAAAAGCATGAGCTAATTGACCATATAACGGAGTCTGGTTTTCAGCCAAGAAAGACAGCTCCGTCGCCGTCGCCCGTGATAGTGATTCCAGTGCGTCTGCGAACAAATCCTGAGTCGGGGGGACATTGGTGGTATCTCCCAGATCATCACCGTCAATCTCCATAAGTGCCACATCCATATGGAGGACTGTCTCCAGGGCCATTTCCAGTTTGGTGATGTCAACGCCCGAACTCTGCACGGCCTCACAAAGCAAGGGCCCGATGGTGCTTGACTCGTTGAATTGTAGAAGTAAATCAGTCAACTGCTTTCCCATCCCGTCTGCCCCGAGATTCTGTCGTTGTAAGTCGTTAAATTTCTGTAGTAAGACAGTCAAAGCTTCCACCGTTTCACTATCGGTCAGAATGGTCCGTTCTATTAATCGACCGACTAACTGAATGCGGGCCGGTTCCGATCGTTTAACATTCCCCTGGACACATCCTTTTATTAATCCGAGAATCAAATCTGTCGTTGAACATTTTCCGTTAAGCTCTTCAAGGATCCGAATGGGATCATCTAGCCCAAGTATAGCTTTAACTACTTTCGAAGGAAGCAGTTTTTCCGTTTTTTGTTGCGACATCGCAGCCAGGCATGACATCCCAGCTTCGAAATTTACCTGGGTCCAAGAACCAGCCACGGCTCCCATCAGGTCGTCAAGAACATGATCCTCGAAAGACGCTTTGTTCGCAAGGACAACACACAACATATAACAACCAACAACTAGCTGGGGCGCTTTTTTCAACATAAATGCGTCGTTCAATACCGGTAGGATCCGTATGAGCACATCTTCCTTATTTCTTCTCTCGATTTCCAACCTCCCAGACTTGGCTGAATCCAACATGTTGGCGAGAGCTTCCGTAGTTACTCCAGCCCAGAACGAAACAAGTCCTTGATAGTGCGCCTGGGCTTTGCTGACTTGTAAAACATAATTATTCAAAGCCGAAAAGAATACCTTATTCGTTGAAGCACTCTGGACAATCGCCTGCCGAGATGGAAGCGTCAGGCTTCTTTTATAGGGAAGAAGGACCTTGAAAGTCTGGGTGAGATCTTCAGGCAGAATGGACAGGAGCGTTAAAAACAGCGGAGTCGTATGGTACGGAAGAAATGTGAGGAGAAGAAAAGACGTATTATGTTCGTGTACTCTAAGGGGCAACATGTCAGCCACTGGTTAATAGTGGAAAGTCGCATAAATTCAGGGTCTCTATGCCTACCGGAACCGTCGAACAAGCCAGTCGACAGCCTTGACTGCCGGAGTCAATAGCAAACGGGCACCGACTAGGGACAGAAAGTCCTCCAAGACATTGTCGAGTTCTTTATTCTGGCCAGCGGACATTTGCCCACGGTCCTCCGTCTTGCTCTGGTCGCTGAAAATGGTCCGCCTGAAGGAGAGGAACCGCGAGTCCAGAGAGCACAATTCCTGGAATCCTTCGTAGCATATTTGGAATATCGTATCGAAATCTTGAGAACCGGCAATCTTCTTATCGAATATCAGCGATTGAGAATGTGCAGCCCTCTGCGCCTTGAGATCAAGCTGATGGGTCGATGTCGCCGCGATTTGCGCGAGCTGCGCAGCGAGTGACGAAGTCATTTTTTTTTTTTTCGGCAGTGAAGGCACACGAGGAATTCAGCCCTCCCACAGCTGTTAAACTGACAGCATTCCTGAAACGACCGTGTAAAAAGAAACGTACACCCGGCCAGTCTTTTGCGACTCGTACAGCCAAAACTCGAGAAAGATAATTAATATCGAGTTTGGAGCTCTAAAAATTTATGTTCCGCAGAGGGAAGTTTTACCCCGATGGTGGAGGTAAGTTTATCCGATCCCGGTCTTGGAGGCTCAGGTGAGGTCCAACAATCGAACGGGTGTTCGCAGAGCAGCAACAATGTTGCCTCCTTTAGGGGAGACGAGAAAAGCTATATAGGAACTTCATCGCAACAAAAGATGGAATCGGGGGAGGGGAAGGTATGGATGCAGTCTGTTTTACTCTCAGGGTGTAGGGCTGATATCCTTCCTTCTTCTAGGGAAAGCAATCGATCCCAAAGTTTAGCAGCTTCAAACCAAAACATCCGGAGGAGAGCAGGAGGGATAAAAATAAGGACAAAGACCACGGCAGTGCCCGGCATAGGCACAGATCTAAACATAGGGAGAAGCTTGATGAGTCAATCAAAAGTGAGACTCGCAGA
Source organism: Amauroascus niger (assembly GCA_001430945.1). Classification (NCBI taxonomy): domain Eukaryota; kingdom Fungi; phylum Ascomycota; class Eurotiomycetes; order Onygenales; family Onygenaceae; genus Amauroascus; species Amauroascus niger. Next base: position 7,311 of record LJPK01002805.1, read on the forward strand.
CCTCGCGCCTCTCCAGTAGGCGACGGAGAAGATGGCCGCCCACACCGCGAATCGTCACGACCCATTGAGCCCAGAGGTCCAGATCGGGATGAATCCGATTTCTTCAAAGTCGACAGACGAGGAGATAAATACAACGTTGAATATGGCTCTCCCCATATATACAGCATACCTTCTTACCACCGTACCGGTGCCGGAAGGGTCTTGGGTCTACGGAACAACTATTTCATAGATCGCGAATCGAGCCTTGGGAAGACAATCGTGGTCAGCACGCGTGGCGGTAATCGTGAAACTGACAGTGGTAGGCAAAAATACAATACCTCGTCTTGGAAGAGAGCTGGTAGGTTTGCGGAATTCAGACGGGTACGGGTTCGGCCGGAGACCAACGTCCAGGACAATGAATCGCAACAAAACTTCATTTCCTTAACCGCTACTGGGAGTAGAAAGCGAAGAAAAATTGACACAATGGCTGCTCCTGAAGATACGGGGCCAGACTATCGATCTATCGAGGGGAAAGCCAAGGCATCCAATGACCTCGCTTTTGACGAGGGTTTGACTTCAGATTCGGGTCTGGAATCTGAAGGAGAGTCTGCAAGACGTCGTAATGCTGTCCTCTCGGCGCATGTAGCGGCGCATCCTGATGATATCAATGGATGGCTAGATCTCATTGCTCACCAGGGTACTATGGTTGGAACGGCAGACTCGGAGGGTCGCCGCACATACACCATGGCTGAGAAAAGGAGTATTGCAGACATCAAAATCTCCATGTATGAAAAAGCGTTGTGTAAGATCCCAGCTACTTCTCCACGCGATCGTCTTTTGATCGGGATGATGGAGGAGGGCGCTGCAATGTGGGATACGAAGACGTTGTCGGACAGGTGGAAGAGTGTGCTCAAGTCAAACCCAGGGTATATCACTCTATGGGTCAGATACCTAGACTTTCAGCAAACACGGTTTCTTAATTTTACATATGAGAATTGCCGCTCAATTTTCTTAGAATGTCTCGGCATCAATAAAACTCATCCTGACGCCTTCAAACGGAGCTTTGTCCATCTTTATATCCTTCTACGGCTTAGTTTATTCATGCAAGAAGCGGGATTTCGCGAGCACGCCGTGGCTCTGTGGCAGGCGATTCTGGAATTCAACCTTTGTTACCCGAAAATTGCTACTATCAAGGACGATCTCTCCAAAGCCGTCCAGCTGTTTTCTGCATTCTGGGATGGCGAAGCGCCGCGGCTGGGGGAAGTCGGTGCCAAAGGCTGGGATAACACTGACAACGAGCCGCCACCCCCGGCCAAGTCGGACCCACCTCTCGTGGACATTGACAAGAAGACAATATTCGAGTCGTGGGCCAAGTTGGAGCGACGCCAGATGCGCCATGCTCGTTTACCGGCAAGGACGCTCGATGAAGTACAAGAAGACGATCCGTATAGAGTGGTACTTTCTTCTGATATTCTAGAATATCTTACTTTCTTCTCCGAGTCGGTGTTGTCCAGCCTGCTTCTGGATGCATTCCTACTGTTTTGTCGTCTTCCGCCTCAATCGGCGCGCGACAACGCTGATGTTTTAAAGCAATGGTGTGAGGATCCATTTATCCGCAATCTGGTTCTGGAGCAGGCAGATATATCTGCACGGTGGTTCGAAGGTCTATCTGATGATACAGAGAGCTCTGACTTACCTTCTCCCACTTCGCTTCCCTACGCTAATTTTGCACTCACTCACGATACGATTTTCAGCGATGGATCACTATGGTTCTCGGCATATGAGTCCTGGAAATCTACATACGTTAATGACACTAGTCCATTCGATGCTCCATGGGTTAGACGGACATTGCGGCAGTTGGTGGATCGTATTCCCAACAACGATACCCTCGCCGAGTACTCCGTCGGGCTCGAGTATATTTGCGATCCCAACGACGCGGCAAAATATGCCAAAGGCCTTTTGCGAAAGCGTCCGCTAAGCGTTGGACTTTACAATGCATACGCGCTGATTGAGAGCCGCCGTGGTCGAGAAGCCGGGGCGGAAAAGGTCTGGACGACGACTTTGTCAATGAGCAAGTCCTTCCCTGAGGAGGCTAGGAGAAGCTGCATAATGTTATGGAGATCCTGGCTTTGGGAGGCGCTGGGAAATAATAATATTGACAAAGCAACTCGGCTGCTTCGCGCGATTCCGGATAACGATGTTGATCCCGAGAAGCTAATAGGAGGTGCGCAGCAGGTCAGCCCGGCGGAATTTTTGAAAATTCAAAGAGTAAGCTTACAACAGTTCTTACATTCTATTTCTTTTATGTTAAGTAGTTGTAGGTTCTGGTCGACGCTCAGAATCATGGGCTGTCCTTTAGGGATGCCACGATACTTGTCAACAACACAGACTGTCTTGCTCTGCTGTTCTACCTCACGCGCAATCTCGACATCGAAAGTGCATTAAACATATACAGAACCGTCGAAGCACGACTAAAAGAAAACAACCTGGAGCAGACACACTTATCTGAGCTTCTCCACCAGTCCAAGGCCAGACTGCTCTGGCATCACATCTCCCACACCAAGAAATACAAACCCTCTCTCATTCGTTCAGAACTATCCACCAGTCTCGCCCTTTTCCCCAGCAACACCATCTTCCTTAGCATCTTCGCATACAACGAATCTCGTTTCCGGATCGACGACCGACTTCGCTCTGTTCTCCGACAGCATATCTCATCACCACCACCACCACCACCTTCACCTTCCTCACCTCATGGTTCTGGGGGCTCTAGCTCTAGCTCTGGTTCTAACAAAACCGCGATAGAAGCTCTAGCACGCTCTCCGCTCACACCTCACTTCTTCTCGATATACAGCGAACTCCATCGCAACGTTTCCACCGGATCAACCGCCCACTCGGCGCGTGCCGCTTTCGAGACGGCCGTCGGTTCGCATCCAGGCCAGTTTAGCGCTGCGATATGGAAGCTTTATATCCTGTTTGAGTTGGCGCTGGGTGAGAAGGAGCGGGCACGGGGGGTGTTTTACCGGGCTATTCGGGAGTGTCCGTGGGTGAAGGGGCTGGTTTTCCTGGCGTTTGGGGAAGATGGGTTGAGAGAGAGGATGGGTGCTGGGGGGGAGGAGTTGAGGAAGGTTTGGAATGTGTTGGTGGAGAAGGGATTGAGGGTTCATGTTGATTTGGAGGAGGTGTTGGAGGAGATGGATGTAGAAGGAGGAGATGGCGGACATTCTCCGGTTACCATCTCTGGTGGTGAAGCAAGTGGATGATAACATGAAATGCAACTCCATAGAGTAGCTATGTAAACAAAAAAAAAAAAAAAAAAATTCCATCCTTCAGACATCCTCCTCTCCACCCTCAAATCCCCCAGGCACAAACCCCCTCTCCACCCTCCTCCTCTTCACCCACTCTCCCAACTCGCTCCAAACCTCCCTCTTCTCCGCAATCGACATCCCAGCCGCCAACCCACTCGTCGTCGTAGCCACAAACACCCTCGCCCCCTTCCATCCCTCCTCCCCATCAACAACCCCCATATTCTCCCTCTCATCCTGCCACCCATACCTAAACTCCCCCTTCCCCAACCCCCTCCCCTTCCTCACCCTCCACACCGCCTCCCAAATCCCCTTTCCCACCAAACACACCGCCTCCGGCCTCGCCCTCCTCACCTTCTCCTCCACCACGCCCACCCCCGCCTCCATCTCCGCGCGCGTCAACATGCTCGCGTCGCGCGTGGGCCGGGCGACGATGTTGGTGTTGCCGATGCCGTAGAGGGTGGGGAGGAGGTAGGTGTCGCGCGGGTGGTGGCGATGGGGGGTGATGCCGGACCAGTGGAGGAGTTTCCAGTAGAGGTTGGAGGGGTGGGCGTAGACGTGGCCGGTGAGGCCGGTGAGGATGCCGGGGTTGACGCCGATGAGGAGGAGGATTAGGGAGGGGGGAATGGTGTCGCGGAGGTTGGAGATGGGGGTTGTGGTGGGGACGGTGGTGGGAGTGGAAGTGGGAGTGGATTGGGAGGTGCGGGATCGTTTTGTGGGAGATGGACGGTTGGGAGAGGAGGAGGAGGAGGAGGAGGAGGAGATGGGTTTGGTGGATTGTGAGCGGGTTATTCGCCGGGTTGGAGATGCGGTTTGTGAGTTGGTGATTTCTGGGTGTTTTCGTTTCAGTGGAGATGGTGTCGTCTTGCTGGGCGAGGTTGTTTCGTCTGCTTCTTCTTCTTGCTTTATCTTTTTGTTCTTGGTCGGCGAGATGTGCACGTATCTGTCGAGGACGCCGTTGAACGAGGTCAATGGCGCAGAGCCGGAGATGTCCTCGTTGACCGAAGGCATTTTGCGAATTGTCTTTGCTTCCGAGGGTGTGTTTTTGTGATACAGAGACTGGTGCAGACTTGACGACCCCGTTCTGTGTCTTTCTTCGAGAAATTAGGATGTGAATTGAAAAGGAGAGAGAAGGAGAGAAAAGACAGAGGAGAGTCCCTTCTTTTTGTAAGGGTACTTCGGTTGTTGCCTGGAGGTGATATTTCTTTTTTTCCCACCGAAATATCCTTTTGCGCCATTCCAACAAAGCGTCTATCTTGCCACCGGATCTGACAAGACGGCAAGATGATTCCGGAGCATAGAGCAAAAATATTCGGCAGTATTGTATCAAAATATTCGTGTTTTTTTTGTATACGTTGGAAACTACCTATACATATGTACTGCCCCATGTGCGAAAGGACTCAAAAGAGTTTCCCCCATCAACCAACATGGAGATATCTTGTCAATGGAAAAAGAAAAGGTAAAAAAAAAAAAAAAATAGAGAGAGGTCAAAAAAAAGAGACAAAAAGTACAAAGGTATCCAGTCCAGACGCTTTCCGCTGCACAGGAGAGAGAGGGCAAGGTTTATCGTAAATTTACAAAAGGGGGTCGTTGGCAAGCAGAAGAATGTTACTGTCCATGATGCTGCACAGTGCCATCTCTCGACTCCCGTCAACATAAAAAGAGTTGTTTTTTTTTTCAATGTTGCGCATGTGCTATCAAAGCCATGGCGGGTGGAAGAATTAGCTCATTAGACTTTCATAACTCGTTGTGGTCTCTTGGGCAATGTCCAGGGCTCAGCACAGACAACCTTGTTCATTATAAAAGTCAGCCAGCAGGTTCAAAAATCGTGTGTGTTGCAAGAGAGGGAGGAAAAGTAAGAAAAAAAAAAAGGAGTACCCACCTCGCCTTCACTGTAGCCCCAGAAATACACAATCATGCCGACGATGTAGTAGATGGCTGGATTCGTGCCCTGGTAGAGCAGGGCTGCGAGGAGAGTGCTGACTGGCAGGACCAGTAATCGAGCTTCGATGCTTCGGTGGATGAGAGTGCCGGCTATGGGTTTGAGGGGCCATTCCAGCGCGATTCCAATCAGCCCAAATATTACGTTGAAGATCTGGAGGACGGGGATGGGCTTGACGGCTCCATCGAGGTTTTTGGTGAGGAAGTCCCAGAAGATTTTTGGCCAGAAGAATCCATGAATACCAGCAGCGAATTGGCCTGGACAATGATTAGTTAAACTCGACCAAAGGACAACCAGACAAACAGAAAGAGAGAGAGATAGAGAGAGACGTACCGATTGCTGCGGTGAGGACGATTAATCTTGCCAAATGATTCTTGATTAACTTTCCCATTTTCTCATGTCCGGAAGATTATATGAATGGCCTAGCCCTTCCTCCTCCGTGTGCGCACCCTCAGTGGAAAAAAAAAAGCCAGACGAGAAAAGAGAGAGAGAGGGAGGGGGAGAGAGGGATGACCGATTGAGAGAGGATCAGTGGGATGTTTACTAGATAAAGAGAAGGGGAGGATTTTGTGCAGCAGCAACTGGTGGATATATTGTGACCGATTGAGAGAGGATCAGTGGGATGTTTACTAGATAAAGAGAAGGGGAGGATTTTGTGCAGCAGCAACTGGTGGATATATTGTGGCTTTCGGTGGGAGAGGGTAGGGGTGGCGTGCTATCGAGACAGCCAGAAGGGGGGAGGCATCGTAGTCAAGAAAGGGGCGAGTTGAAGAAGAACAGCAGTAAACGTAAGATTTAAAAGAGGGATGCGGGGGTTTCCGGTGAGAATGAGGGTTGCCGTGAATGCCTTGTTTAAACTGCTTTCGGGGCCTGCTTCACGGATGACACAGTTCTGCGACAGCGAGGGTGGGTTGACCCAAAAGCTTCATGAGACAGACGAGTCGCACGATGGCCCAAAGTGGGAAGAAGAAGGGCCCTGTGATGGTTTTTTTTCTCAGTTCTGGAGTCGCAATCAGCATGAAGTTTTTTTTTTTCCCCAAGTGAGGAATAGAGCGTAAGAGGAAGACTGAAAAGGGAAAAAAGAGACCAACCCTATCTCTGGAATTGTCACCGGTGGTCTGCTCTCAGCATTGTCAAAGCTCCTGAAGAATGTATTCGAACCCACGGGCGCGAAACACGGCTTGCAGAGAGAGAGAGAGAGAGAGAGAGATGATTATGACGACAATACTAGTTAACTGATAGTAAAATAGAGGTTCTGATAACACGGAGTAGTTTGTTGTCTCGTCAATGAAGCAAAAGTTGATCGAGAAGTAGTAGTAGTTAAACAAAACCACAGTCAAGTGATAGAGAGAAGGGATGATAAAACGATCTCAAGTGGAATGATTTATTTTCAAGTCCTCCCCCGTCGTCAGGGATATTTAGCACCGCCAGTCCAGTCGATATTTCAAGCCGGGGCTCTGTTACTGCATGCGGACGGCCTTCTCGAACCCATGGACGATTGACTGATTATTGATTTGATGGGCGGGGGCGGTCTCTTCTCTCTCGCCGTCTCTGCAGTTCTTCTCGCCTGCATGGAAGCCTGCATGGGCCGTAGTTACATAGTTAAGTGTGCATCCCCTCCCTCTATCTTCCCTTCGCCAGAAGCGCTAAACACGGCCTGGCAGGCCCTAGTTGCAGGGCGGGGGGTGGTTGGTTCACTGTGGCTTTTTTTTTTCCCTCGTTGAACCGGGGGGAGGACAGGACAGGAGACTCAGAGAGGGAGAGGGAGAGAGAGAGAAAAAGGCCAAGTGAGACGCCAAGTCCCCTGGCAGCGACTCCACGAGCGGCCATTCGCTGTTCAGCTGGGAGAAATTGTGATGAAGCCTGCATGAAGAGTCGACCAGTGCCGGCCTGTGGTTGGATGAAAGGGCCCTCTCTCACAAGGCGCTAGATTTTGTAACTTTTAACATTTCTCTTCTTCTTCTTCTTCTTCTTCTTCTTCTTCTTCTTCTCTCAATTCCAGTGACACCACAACTTTGCACGACATGGGGATACTCGAGATGTTCTAGCAATCCATGTTTGACTGATAGTCAACTCAGTAACAGTGTTGACATGGCGATTGCAGCAGAAACTCACTGAACCACCACCACCACCACACCCCTCAATCTCATGATGATTGCACTCTCACAGTTTGGGCGGGAAGTTATAGTTAACGTTTGTGCAGGCTGCTAGTTAGTTGCATCTTGATTTAAGCTATCTTCTTCACGGACAATTTGGAATTCTGGTCACTGTGACTCTTTTGACTTGGCATCTTCTTCTTTTTTTTTTTTTTCTCTTTCATCACATCTCCGGCCTTGTGGATAAGACTTTAACGACTGTATGTGCGCAAACACACGGCTCAGTGATACAGCATTTCAATTCTCTCTCTATCTATGTTTTTATTTTCATCCGTGCAACAGGTTCTCAGCGGGGACAGTTCTCTCTATGACTGTGGTTTCGGATGCAAGTTTCTTGTCGTACAACATACTCCATACATGCATAATTAGTTATATATATACAACAGTCTCTTCTTCTTCTTTTCCCTCTCTTCCTTCTCTTGATATTCAACTCTCATTGGAAGAATGCCATGTGGATCGGGGTGGCGCCAAGGGTTCGAGTCGCGGCCGTCAAGAAAAGCCCCCTCGGCGGCTGCAGAAGAACAACGCCACGAATCAGTTGATAGGCCCGGAAGGTCGAGTTGAGGTGCTATAAATACTTTTACCACTTCCTCCCCCAGTCAACGGGTCCTTGGAAGTTGGGAGGAATCGAGTCGAAAAGAAAGAAAGAAGAAGCTATACTCCGTATGTTGCACAAGAATCTATGGGAAGTTCGTTCCTCTCTGATCTCAATCGCCCAAGTTGTTTTTGAATCGTTTTTCCTTTCGATGGGCGAGTTGTTCTCTTCCCTGTCCTTTCTGGAAGCGCCCGGCTCGGCATGGGATGATGATCATCGATGGGGACCCCACGATGTCTTCAATATAGTTCAAACCGAGATGATCATCAGAGTAGTTAACTAGTTAATCCTCGTTGACTCCGGAGTAGTTAAGATGTGTTCCCTGTGATCTTTGTTTGTAAAATCATCTTACGTCCCAGAACGGGCCCCCGGATGGTTTGACTCGATTGCTCGCTTAGACGAAAGCTCCATAGTGACAAGGACGGTGACTTTTGGGGATAGCGAATCATGGCCTCAACATCGCCGTCGCTATGTTGGTTGGCAAGCTAGTTAGTTAATCGTAGTCTTCTCATTCTCTTGTTAGGCCGTGCGGTGCAGATTCAACATTCAAGCTTTTGAGGCCATATCCTAGCAAGTAAACGAACAAACTAATAAATGGTCTTGACTTGAAATATCAGGCGACTCTAACCAGCTGCCTAACCCGGCCGAAGATCCGTTAAAAGAAAATGCGACTGGGATTCTCAACCCATCACCGCCCGCCCGCGCCCCCCTCCCAGAGTCAACTAACTAATTTGACAATCTCGATCCCCCCGACTGTGACAGGGCGAAGAAGGGCAGATCAACTTCTTTTGGGATCTGAGATTCCAACCAACCACCCTTGTCTGCTGTCCTGTCAATCGATTTGAACTTATTCTGACATGCATGCATATATTTATGCCCATGCTTCTTTAACTTAACTCGCTAAAATTAGCAGCTCCCCCGTCGAGACACACCTTTTTCTGTCGCAAAAAGAGAGAGAGAGAGGCTGTTCAGCGACACCACCTCTCGAGACCCCACGAAACCTCTCGACTTCAACTGAAAATTAAAGAAGAAATAAGACCAAACGTGATAAACGACAAAAAAAGAAAATCCCGATAATCAAGATAAATTGTTAACACCAAAAAGAAACCGGGTTTGGCGGACTTTTGAACCGGCTGGCGTCTCATCAGTGCCGCAGAAGCAAGACAAACCTCAATTCTCCCCCGGCTTTGAGACGCGAAACCCCTCCGATCCCACAGAGAGAGAGAGAGAGAGAGAGTCTTGAGTTAAACCCATCTACTATTACTCAAAAACCCAGCTCACACAGATCTCCGACAGCAAAGAAAGATCCCCCCGCCTAGTGTGTCCCTTTCTGAACGTGTTCCATATCCCTTTGAATTGACGGCCTAGAGAGTTACGAAATTCCGCGTTTAACAAAACCTCGACAAACTAAGAAAAAGGGGGCAGAGGGCACATTCCGACGAATAGCAGCGGCAAACCCCGCCCAAAAAAAAAAATAAAATAAAATAAAATAAGATACGTGACAGAGTAAGAGTTGGAGAAGAAGCAAAAAAAGAGAGAATGCAGTGAGAACCGCAAAAATACATGGCCAGGCACAAACGCTGGCGGCAACAAACTTTCTCCCAGCGCACAGATTCAAGGGGAACTTGAAGCACAATTGTTCCCGATCGAGCCTCGCGAAACCGAGATCACACTGGAGAAGAGGCAAGGCAAACGGGTATATCAACCCCCCGCTTCGCTTTTGCCAGGTTGGGCGGCCCTCTTCTCTCTGCCGTTGGACCCCTTCTGGGTTTCCTTGACGTCTTTAACTGCTTTGGTCGAAAGGTGCAACAGCCCCAATACTCCTTTAATATTGATGCGCCCGCTTTGGATATCTGAACAAACCTCGAAGAATAATTATTACTGCCGGATCGTTCCGTTCTTCTTTTTTTTCTCTGGGCTTTATCTTATGTCATTGGTTATTTCTCCTTCTCCTCCTTCTCTTTCTTTTGCTTCTTCTTCTTCAAGCGTTCACTCACTTATCCTCTCATCGTTCACCGACGGAAGATCCGCAGACCTGAGGTCTTTTATATCTCCGTCCTGTTCTTTGCTTTTATGGGAGTCTGTGTAGGCCGGCATCATGGAGCAATCAGCGTGGAAGCGGCATCTCAGTGGCTCTAAGCTTCTCTTCTATCTCATCTTCCATGGGTCGCACATTGGAATTTTTGCTTACGGATGGTAAAGAACAACCTTACACTCAAATTCTTGAATGAAAATGAGATGAAAAAAAGAGGCTAACAGTTGTTGAACAGGTGGAAACAGGCTGGTGATATCCGACTCGCTCCGCTTAATACGCTCTTGTTCTCGGTATGGATCTCGCGCGGAGCTGGCTTGGTTCTCTCCGTCGATGGCCTCCTCATATTACTTCCGATGTGTAGAACGCTCTTGCGATATGTCAGGCCCAAGTTCAGATGGCTGCCGTTGGACGAATCGATATGGTTCCATCGACAGGTGGCGTATTCGTTGCTTTTCTTCAGTCTCCTTCATACTCTCGCCCATTATGTCAAGTAAGTTCATTCTCTTGTCCCATGCTCGGGAAAAGTTATTTTTCTTTACTAACACGATAAAAACAGCTTTTTCAACGTCGAGGTATCTCAAGTCCGAAAAGAAACCGCCGTTCAAATTCACTACACGCAAGCAGGTGGCATCACGGGGCACATCATGCTCTTGTGCATGCTCCTGATGTACACCACGGCTCATGCCCGCATCAGGCAGCAGGCCTTTGAGACTTTCTGGTATACGCATCACCTCTTCATTCCATTCTTGCTCGGGCTCTACACGCATGCCACGGGATGCTTTGTCCGAGATACCCTGGACCCCATCTCCCCACTGGCAGGGAAGGAGTTCTGGGACCATTGCATCGGCTACGAAGGATGGAGATGGGAGCTCTGGGGCGGTGGAATTTACCTCATCGAACTACGCGCTGCCCGAGCGACGAAGATCACAAAGGTTGTCAGGCACCCCTACGGTATGTTTTTCATATTCCAAAAAAAAAATTCTTCATAAAATTTGAGGTTTCACAAAACTCACACATGCCCCATTTTAGATGCCATGGAGATTCAGTTCAGCAAACCCGGCATGAAATACAAGGCGGGACAATGGCTTTTCATTCAGGTTCCCGACATTTCCCGGGGTCAATGGCATCCATTCACCATCACATCCTGTCCGTTTGACCCCTACGTCAGCATCCACATCCGCCAAGTTGGCGACTGGACCCGCGCCCTCGGCAACCGTCTCGGTTGCGGGCCCGAACAGGCCAAAGACATAGACGGCCTCGATCCCCTGGGCATGTACGAAATCGCCGTCCAAAACGGCCAGACGATGCCCAAAATCCGCATAGACGGGCCCTACGGAGCCCCCGCCGAAGACGTGTTCGACAACGAGATCGCCATCCTCATCGGCACCGGTATCGGCGTGACACCCTGGGCCTCCATCCTCAAGAACATCTGGCATCTCCGCGCGGGCCCCAACCCGCCCACCCGCCTCCGCCGCGTCGAGTTCATCTGGATCTGCCGCGACACCAGCTCCTTTGAATGGTTCCACGCCCTGCTCTCCTCTCTCGAGGCCCAGTCCGCCGCCGACTCTCGCGCCGGTCTGGAGTTCTTGCGCATCCACACGTACATCACGCAGCGGTTCGATCAGGATACCGCCGCCAACATCATGCTCAACTCCGTCGGTCAGCAGGTTGATCCGTTGACTGAGTTGCGGACGGGTACGAAGTTTGGTCGTCCGGATTTCAGGTCGTTCTTCACGGCCATGCGCACCGGCCTCGTTGATCAGTCGTACATGCCTGGGCTGGACGCCTCGTTACGGACTGACGTCGGTGTGTACTTTTGTGGACCGAACGGCGCGGCAAAGGACATCAAAAGGGCAGCGAAGGAGAGTACGTCAAGAGAGGTTCGGTTCAGATTCTGGAAGGAGCATTTCTAAAAAAAAAAAATTTGGAAAAAAAGACAATGAGAGAAAAAAAGAGGGCCCCTTATTAAACAAAAAAGAGATTGGAAGAAAACAAATTGCAAAACTTGATGTGACATTCTTCCTGTTTTCTCTCTCTCAACCTCCCTTTTTTTCCCTTTTTTTTCCGCCCCTTTTTCTTTAACACACACCCTCTCCTCGCTTTTTTATCATATTATTGGCCTGGTTTCACTTTTATGATATTCATGTCTCATGCCTTTCCCAACTTATTTTGTACATTTTACTCTCCAACGTTTCCCGCCTGTAGTTACTCGGTGGGAAGTTCACCGATACCCCCCCCCCCCCTTGTTTTGGTAGAGATATCAATATTGTACCTTATCAATGTAAGGATGCCGTCCTTGCTCACTCACAATTATTTCACTGATGTAATCTGAAAACGTCTGCGAGCCTGAATGTCAGTTCCCAACTCACTCCTCAGTAAAACTATGTGAAAATCCGGATGGAGGGTAAATGGAATATATTCAATTCCGCTGATTAAAAGCTATAGAATCAAACCATACAGGACCCGATCGATCCTGGCTTTTTTCCCCATACACAACTTTCCTTCATCAGTCCTCGTATGGGCGAAAAGAATCGATACACACCCTCCATTAGTTAAACCTTCCATATCATTTCGCTAATCGTGGCACATCATAACAATATCCCCTAGCTCTTTTCCCCGAAAAAAAAAAAAGGGGAAAAAGAAAAGCCTGGGCGGGCCATAACTAGCTAGTTACCATACCGACAACCCAAACACAAGCCCGCTTTGAAAGTTGTTTGTCTCCGCGCGGGACTCAAATTCAACGTTTGATATAAATCCCCATGGAATCATTCGTCGTCCCATTGCGTTCGGCGTTCTGCATTCATCAAATCGTAAAAATCAGAAAATCAAGTCTCACGACATTTCAAGGAGGAAAAACCGGGGGGGGGGCGTCATTTAACTACTTACCTCACTCTCCTGAATATCTCCCCTCTCCAGAATCTTCGTTATAGCCTTCTCCTCATCTGACGTGCCGAACTCGGCTTCCAATATCGCCTTGCTCGCTGCATCATGGATCCCCTGAGCTCCTTGACTAAACCAACCCAACAACACCGATATCAGCAACCACACCAACAAACAACCCAAACAGCATCACTAGAATAAGAAGAGGAGGAGTAGGAGGAGGGAGGAAGAAGAACAAGAAGAAACCAAAAAAACATACCGATGTGTGATAAAAACCTGGAACCCACTCACAACCTGCGCCAGCGGGATCGACCGATCCTTCTTCCACGCCCTCACGGCCTTGACATCGTCCACGAAGACAATGAAGTCGTCATGATCACCCTTGTAAAAAACCTTGTACACGTCGACGTTTCCGCGAGCCATTGTCAGAGAGAAAAGTTGCTGTGTTGTTTGTAATTCAGATAGTTTTGGAAGATCAATCGACTGTTACTGACGGGGATCGACAAGAGGAGAAATTTCAAAAGATGTTGTGAGATGTTATGTTGTAAACTGATGGGAGGAAGAGTTGGAACAACGAGGGTATAAAATCGGTATTCAGGGAAAAGCAATGTAGAAAAAAAGTATGCAATGACGTTTTGTTATCTCAAGAGTTCCGTAGTCAAAGATATTGCAAATCCGAGGTAGTGTTTCTGTGCAATGATTTGTGATGGGCTAGCTAGTTAGTTATTCTTGAAGAAGAACGATGGATAATTGTCTCCGTATATATACTCACCCACATACGCAGCAAACTGGCCTTGGAAAGCAAAAGCCCCTTTCGACATCATCCCAAAGCAAAGCGGCGGAAAATGTTGGCCGGCGGAGGGAGCGGTACTTGGTCCTGCCATACAAACTGGCGGGCGGCGGGGGGTCACTCAACGACGTCATCCCTCCACTCCGTCGTCATCTCCAAAAGAGACCCGTCCGATCGACAAACCGCGCTCAGCCGTTTCTTTGTCTCGACAAGATTATTGAAAATCTATACAGTTGGGCAATTACAGATTTTATCAGCTTCCTTTTTTTACGTGGTTTCTAGTTACATCTTATGGGTCTCTGTTAAATCCCCTGACCTCAATAGATCCCACGCAACTGCGAACTAATTCCGGCCCTCGGGTGAACTTCTCAATCTCATCGATTGCGTCTGGGGAACCATCACAACCCCCATTACATTGACAAATCAAACCCACAACATCTTCGGTCGCAGGATGTCTAGCTATAAAAAGCGCGTGGAGTGCTAACTGAAACATTCTTCATTTGCCAATCATGCTTCCACAGAGTTGCATCGATGAGACTTGTCGGGGGAATTTGACTTGAATAATGCCACACTCAATCGTTTGCGAAGACTCCGTTTATTTCCCTTGGGTTGGACATCAGTTCGGGTTTCGCCTGCGATTCTCTGCGTCAGATTCGACTGCTTCTTGCGGAGCGACATAAACCCCCGCCGTTGCCTGTGAGGCATCTCGGTGATGGCGTTCTTCACAACGATTTTATCTTCTACTTCGTCTTGGTAGGTTTCTCTGATGGGAGAGATGCTGTCAGAGTCATCCTCGTCCTCGTCCATTTTGTCACACTCCTGCCTCTGAATAGTGAATTGCTCGATGCTCGCGTTCGTTGGCGTACGGTTGCTAGTGGTGCGTCGGGCAAAAGGCGGCAGACTCGTAAACCGTCCCATCAAAACGTCCGTCGATGTTCGCATAAAAGATTCCCCCGTCCCTGACGACATACCGGGATACGGTACGACGTCACGTGTCCAAATGTCTGCGTGGCGCTTCTCCATCTTAACTCTTTTCTGTCTTTTCGGCGCGAGGACAATGTCACGACGTGGATTCTGTACAGACTGGGACCTACCTAATGGTGGGCGCGTAGTCTGGCTGGTGGTGGGAAGAGCAACAGTGCCTTTGATGTGGATGCGCAGGTGGTCCGGGCTTCCAATCGTCACCAGGGTACCGTGAATAGAGGAGCGACGTGCAACGCTCAGTAGGCGACCATCAATGATGACAGCTTGCAACGGCTTCAGTGCAAAATAAATGATCGACTCTCCTATCGGTTCGACAGCCTCTGGCTGCGCCTCCTCTTCAGGGGTAATTTGCATTATTAAATTCCGGAGCCATTCTGTCTCTTCTCTTTCCGAACAAGCACTAAAAATGAATTCACCAAGATTATTGTCGAAACTAAAGACGAGCTTCCAAGAATATGGAGTACCAGAACAATGCAAGCCTATCAGCAGCAAGTCAGCATTCGCATCACGCTGCCTCTCGAATCGTGGGTTGAACCTATTCCGTTTGCTGTCCCCTCTAATCTCGATCCACGGATATAAACGATAGCCATAACCCTCAGCTTTTCACGGTCACTGCTCGAAGAGGCTAGAAGCAGGTGGGAGTCGAATAATGCACACACCATATAGTTCCCCGTTGCTACTTCCCCGGTTTGAAAAGCAACATGAAGGACTCCGCAAATTTTAAGTGGCCCATACATTTTAAAAATGTCATGGTGGTCCTAGAATTCAAAGTTAACTATTCCTTCGTCTCAGGTTTCGGATATTTGGCGTACCTGGCTTGAAGGGAATTCTAGCTTTTTCTGAAGTTCAATCGTTTTTCTTAAGCGATCGAGGGCGATAGGATCGGGCGAACCACTGTTTACCTCCTTTCCAACGTTTACCATTTCCAGATGCGCCTGCTTGAGTGTTTCGTGCGTTACAGCACATTGAGTTGCTGGGGTACATTTCATCAAGTCGGCCAGAAAGAGTTGATATTTGCAGAGACGTTGCACCGGCTATTATAGGTAAAATTAGTCCGTTTACTCCATGATGTTGATGGGAGGCAAACCTGTATCAAGAGATCACAAATTGTGCGGGCATGATTGGCAAACTTTTCGCGCGAACTGAAGGGCTGGACAGTCCGGAATAGTGCTTCGAGACCCTGGTCGTATGCTTGCCAGTTTTGCTTTGAGTGCCGTAATTGATCTACCTCAGCTTGCACAAATGGGTATTTCATGAGGTATTCTTTATAAACGAGAAACCCTGGTAGCTGGAACATGCACTAGACGTTAGCAAACTAGGAAAGAAGAAATAATTTCAAAATGCTCTATTGTGAACATTACATATGCCTGCAAGATACTTGCTACCTCCGCTGCCTCTTTTGGCGGAGATGCAACAACCGACGGTGATCGAATACGTGAGCTTGCCTGCCTGCGCATATTTTTCGGGGCTAGAAACATGGTATTTGCTCTAATAGGATTTGGATTATTTTCGTTTTGTCGTTTGGTTCGACGGGCCCGGTCCCTTGGATTAAAGCTTGCATTGACGGTAGAGGCCGTTGTACGGTTGCGGAGACTTGCCAGGAGCCGTTCATGTAACGTAATGAGGTTGTCTACGCTTCGATGAACTCCAGATGGAGCTATAAGAACCAGTGAGAGGCCCTAAAGAGAATATTTAGTAACAGTTCCGAATTTCCCCCTGGTACACATATGAAAAAAAGGCCCAACCTGTGACAAGTTCTTGAGTATCGAGATGTATGACACTTCTGTGTCAATCAGTTCTTGAATGACTCGGCATCTTTGAATAGCATGACTCCACGCAGTCTCATCAAGGGAAAACGTGGACCCTAGTTTTCCGCTGTCGATAGATTTTCGAGGGTCTGAGCCGGAAAAGGTGCTGCTGCGATGATGGCTGCTAGTCTGAGTGTTTGATCTACCCCGATTGAGGATGCTTAGACTCGCCAAGCTCATGCTCGCCGTTTTCATGCTGTGAAGAAACGAAGAGGATGTCACAAAAGACGCATCGTCACGGCTGATTCGCTCTTCCGGGAACATGCTGTAGCTCTCATCCAAACACTCATCCTCTGGCCAGTCTGTTACAAACCGTGATGGTCCTTGAGGAAGACATGCTTTGCTGCTTCGAATGCTTCGGATCCATTCCTTAAAACTGTAATTCGACCGAGTCTTCGTGATGACCTCCATTTCCTCAGGCGAGATCTCTTCCATGGCTTCGAGCAGAGCTGCTTCATCTGGGTAGTTCTCCCGAATGAAGTCTTCCAACGTCCCACTATCTCTGACTGAGGACATTCTGTCAAGGGATAGAACAGAAAAAAACCCCGGATAACCATAGAGCTCAACAAGAGCCAGAGTGGGGAGAGAAGAAGAAGAAGAAGAAGGAGAAGGGCAGAGGAGATGTGAAACAAGTCATGTTGTGTTCTCCTCCATGACGCAACGTGAACTGCATCCCAAATTGGGGAAAGGGCGACGGATGCTCGGCGATGAGTAAGGGAGCCGCCGAGGAAACATGGAATGAGGCTCACTGCCTTTCAGTCCTGCATGTTGCTTTAACCGTGTGCAGGCACATAGAAAATGCACACCCGTGCACTGGTCAATCAACTTTCATCAAAGAGGACAGGGCTAGAAAGGCTCAAGCAAAAATGCTCCGGCAAGGGTATGTTGCGGGCAATCCACATGTCCAGAACTACAATAAACCGATCACGATTAACCTCTTCCAAAGTTGTTGTTTTCCAGAGGTATTTACAGCAGTTCAGTAGATAAAAAACCACAAATACATATTTGGAACAGCACTATAAGTACTAGCAGTAGAAAGCACAATGATAGAAATAGCATGACAATGAAGAGAGCAAGGGGAGGTGTCATAACAGTAACTGACTGGCTCCCTGCTTGCAGGCATTTGAACTCTTCCCTTGATGAAAAGAGATAATGGATATTTTGGGGTTCCGATAAAGAGGCCAAAAGAATTCCAGTAGCCATGGGGATAATTCCAGCATAGCACTGGCGAATCTAGTAATAAGATTCTCTTGTGCTCCAAGAAAATGGACACCATCTGGGTTGGCGGTTGCTTCTTCTAGAAGTATCATATCAGAGTATCGGCAGCTCATATGGCCAGCCCCAATAGTCTGAGAGGTGGTTCTATCTTCATTTAACCTCTTATACCGTAAATCCTTGGGGGAGGTTGCTGCGCTGCTTGGCTTGGTGTGCTTGCGGGTTGATTTCTCTGAAAAAAGGAGGCGGTTGGTCAGAGCAGCCAATCAAGAGCCAGGAGCGATTTGAGGCGGGGGAAACCCACCCTTATGTCATCATCAATGGAGGGAGCTTCAGAAGGGTTGCAGGTTTGGCTCTCACCATATGGAACTTGATCTCATCTCTACTTTCAAGGGATGTACTCATTTTTCTTTCTTATTATGAAACTTGCACCCATTTTATAAATTGTGTCTCTGATATGGGAATTCTCATGGACGACATCCACGCCCCCACGGTGCCGTCTGGCCCCGTCTCCCGTATTGGAGGAGAACGGGATATATCCAAGTTGAGCATGAACGAGCTCTTCAAAGAAAAGGAAAAGATTGAAGCGGAGTTGAAAGCACTAAGCAGTGTTTTGCAGTCTGTAAGAATAACTCGCTGTGAGCCAAAGGGAGGGGTACAAATCTTGAAACTGACCGTCTTTTCTGCCTCTAGCATGGTGTGAATATGGAAACGACATTAACCACATTTGATGGATATCCAAGAGATGATCTGGACATTGCACAGAGTATGCTATCATCATGACCTTTCCAGCCCATCCTGCGCTCGACGGAATCCCTCTCTAATCTTCCGGTCTATCGCTAGTACGAACGACCAGGGCCCGGATCATCTATCTGCGAAACGACCACAAAGCAGTAATGACAAAGCTTGAACAAGGCGTGCATGCGTATTTTGCAGATATCAAAGATCGCGAAGCCCGTGGGGAAACGCCCGGACTCTCGCAGGCGCCACCTGCCGTTCCTAGAGTCATCGGAACGGCATCATCAAACCAGGGCGAGCGGGCAGAAACGCCGTTCGCTAAAGTTAATACTGTCGCGAATGGCAGCCCAGCAGCACAGGCCGGCCTGAAGGTCGACGACAAAGTTTGCAGCTTTGGCACAGTAAACTGGATGAACCACGAGAACCTCAAAAAGATCTCAGAAGTGGTTCAAAGCAACGAAGGGGTTGGTTCAACACGCCTCCTGTTAATGGCCCGGTCTGCAGAACTTACTGACAACTTCTGCTAGATGCCCTTGATTGTCACAATTGCAAGAAGCGGCGACTCTGAACAGGGAGTAGTTAATCTTACTTTACGACTGACTCCTCGCCGCGACTGGGGAGGACGAGGCTTACTCGGGTGCCATCTCATTCCGTTATGAATAGAGGCTCCGCTTTCATATAACTACGCGAGCAAGCGATGATTGCAGTTGACAGCATTGTGACAGATTGTTCACTGCCCTGCAACTTTGATTCCCAAACACACCTCAACATCTACCTTGGGGGGGAATTTTCTCAGTGATGTCTATGCTGTTTGATCATATCCTCCTCAGGATCTCCATATCACGGACTTCAGGCTGAGAATCGTGGCGGGTCAATACTACTACACTGGCATATACATTTGGGCGTTGATTCCTGATTCGAGGCGTAACATTACTTGTACTAATCCGCCAGCAGTGACTTCGATGATTGTCCAGTGCGTATGTAGGACTAGTCTCTTAGCATCATCATTCCACATTATATTAGCCATGATGAATGAAATATGAAGATGTGTGTCCAGCCATGTAGGATATCAGTCCATGCCTTTGTGAATTGATATGATGTCGTTTGGGTTGTGAGATTCACCGCCTTTCATTTCAGCTTGGCGCTGAGTCAACATGCCACCTTGCCAAGAATCAGTCACGTGGTTCCTACAGCCCCACCCAAAAAGTGGTTTTTTTTTGTTTGGCAGAGAAAGAGAAAGAGAGTGAGAGAGCGCCAAAAAAACAACCACCCCCCCCCCCCCCAGCCCGCTTTTTGCCTGGTTTGAACTGACAAAAAGTGATTTGAGTTGCTCCTCCAACTCCCTCGATAAAAATTCCATCACCAGCCCCAAAACATCACCAACCCATAAAACACACACCCAAGACCCCATCCCTCCATCCAACCCTTTTTTTCCCTTCCTTCTTCCCATTTAACAAGGTCACCCAAAATTTAGCAGCTGGGTTTATACTGGGCTTTGCAGATACCCTTTTTCTGATTTTTTTTTCCCTCTCCTTCTCTTCATACTAATCTTCCATCTCGACCACCACCATGGCGGCCCCAGCCCAATCCCAAGGCCCACCTACATTCAAACTCGTCCTTGTTGGCGATGGCGGTACCGGAAAGGTATGATGATGCTGCAAGGACGCGTTGACTGTTCTTCTTCATCCTTCTCTTTGGATGTTAATGCTGTGCGGGCAGCCGTCTCCCGACTACCCCGCGCTGGCCACCCTCCATCCCCTCCCTCCAAATGCCCAACAGAGATTACATTGACTGGACATCGAAACAGAGGAAAGCAGAATCACGTTGCTGACTGTCCTTGTTCTTACTGCAGACTACTTTCGTCAAGCGCCATCTTACTGGTGAATTCGAGAAGAAATACATAGCCACTCTTGGTGTCGAAGTCCACCCTCTCGGCTTCACCACGGTACGTCTCAACCTGTTTCTTTTGTTCCCTTTTCTTCGCGTGTTCGGCTACGAGAAACCTCCTTCTAACAACAATAATCTAGAACTTGGGCCCTATTCAATTTGACGTGTGGGATACTGCCGGCCAAGAGAAGTTCGGTGGTCTCAGAGATGGATACTACATCAACGGCCAGTGCGGTATCATCATGTTCGACGTCACGTCCCGCATCACCTACAAGAATGTCCCATCCTGGCACCGTAAGTTCAAATTCCCGAATGCATTCCCCAAGCTTTTAAGCTAAGCCGTGGGTTTCAGGTGACCTCACCCGCGTCTGCGAAAACATCCCGATTGTCCTCTGCGGCAACAAGGTCGACGTCAAGGAACGTAAAGTGAAGGCCAAGGCCATCACCTTCCATCGTAAGAAGAACCTTCAATACTACGATATTTCGGCCAAGTCCAACTACAACTTCGAAAAGCCATTCTTGTGGCTCGCCAGAAAACTCGTCGGAAACCAGACTTTGGTTAGTGCTCTAGTTTTCCGAATTCTATGCCTTTTCACGTGTAAGTGCTTTGCTAATAGCGGTGATCAGGAATTCGTCGCGCCACCCGCTCTTGCACCCCCAGAAGTCGAGGTCAACCATGCTCTCCTCGAGGAGCAGCGCCTGGAGATGGAGCGCGCTGCCTTGATGCCTCTGCCCAATGAAGAGGATGATGATTTGTAAATTGCTTGGTACCGGTAACAAGGTTGAATTTTCGGAGAGCGGAGGGAAAATGGACACCGACTCCTGTTGCAATTTTAAAAGAAAAACAAAAAACTGCAAAAGGAGATGCACAATATCGCTGCGGAAGTTCATAGCATGAGAAATATTTTAGACGGCAGGATGCGAAAAAAAAAAGGAACCCATCACCCTATTTGACTTAATGGATCTATGGATTTATGAGAATGACAAACGGGAAAGAATATTTGAATACATGCCCTTACTGAATAGGAGGCCTAATGTGTTTTTTTTCTTACTTTTAGCATATGGGGAACTGCTTCCTCTCTCTTTTTTTCTTTTTCGATTTTCCAGACGGGCATCAAGAGTGTATTTGGCATTTTAGTAAAGTTGACTTCTAATCTCGATCGATGCCTTGGTTTGAAGCCATCAAAAAGAATCAAGTAGTGAACTTGATATGTTGAAACGCTTTTCAAAATATTATTCTACTCGAGGCTGAAAAATGTTTATTATCCACAAATAGGGCTGGGAAAAACTTGCCTAAGCTTCTCGATGCTTCCGGGATTGCTCACCCTTAGGGGCGTGGGCCCTTGTATATGTTGACGAGGCTGGCCTTTCGGAGCAAGGGTTCGTGTAGATACCAGGCTGAGCTAGCTCACTAGATGTCCTATAAATCACTATTGCACATACGTAAATGACAAGAATGGTCAAAGAAGGCATGGGATGGCTATGTAAGTACTCTTATGGGATTCCTCTGCGGGAAATCTCACATTACATGTAATGATATCTGTATACCCTGTGAGTATACTTGTAAAAAAAAAGAAAAATGCCCTGAAAAAGAAGAATCCAGAAGGACCGAAATTAGAAAAGCAAAAGATGTCAGAAAAAAAAAAAAAACAAAGCAGACATCGATTAGAATCAATGAAAAATCTCAAAACGATAACTGCAGAACAAACAAAAAAAAGTCAACAATAGCAGATATCCTCCCACCGGGTATTTCCGAGTCGCTGTGATCCATTTCCCAGATAAAAAATTCCCCCCGTATTTCCTCAATGGTGTCTTGTTGTGATCAAACAACAAGATTTACCAATAGTGGAGGATCGTGGTTGGAGACGAGGAGAGCAATGAAACGCAGAAACTAAGCAAATGCAAACTTGAGAAAAATCGGTCTGGTGAAAATTGTGGTTTAGGGGTATTCAAGAAAAGAACAAACTGCCGCCCAAATGATCCCACTAGAGTGCACCGAGAAGCAACGAAGAGTCGGAGTTGGAAAAGCCGTCCGACGTGTAGAAAATGGTACAAGAATGTAGGATTATGTAGAAATACCGATCGTCGTAAGAGGAAGTTCTATGCTCAAAACAACTGGCGATGAGATGTTGTAAACATGGCAGCAATCTCTTGATGTTGCTTGCGAGATTTCTTCTTCTTCGAGTAATAAAAAGGGCGGGAATAAACGTGAAACGATAATCGTAGGAAGCAGGACATATATTTCTTTTCTTTTGATAAGGTTCCATCACTGTTGGGAATTAAGGCCCTGATCATCAAAGAATAAGTTAGTAACATCGCACAACCGAATTTGGAACCCAAGGGCCAACATACAAATAGAAACCCAAGCTCGCGAGTACCGAGCCGGCCAAGGCTTTTGCTTGCGTTCTCGTCCAAGGCGTTTTCAATCAGTTCCCTCTTCTTTTCTTGCAACTCAAGAATGCGGTCTTCCACAGTGTTCTGCACGAGAATCCGATGGACCACGACTGGCCGAATTTGTCCGATACGATGGGCGCGATCAATAGCCTGTTCTTCAATGTACGGGTTCCAGAAAGGATCGAAGATGATGACTTGAGAAGCAGCCACCAAGTTCAGCCCGGCGTTACCAGCTTTCAAAGAAACGAGCATGATTTTGCAGTCCTCATCATCAGTGAATTCCAGCACCGCCTCGTTCCGCTTGGCGGGACTCATGCTACCATCATATCGCCTGTAATTCCATCCTTCTCTCACGATGGGGACTTCCAACAGGTCCAGCAAGGTAGTGAACTGGCTGAAGATAATAGTCTTCTCGCCCTCGCCGCTGTTTTCTATTTCACGGAGGATCTCGAGGGTCTTCTCGATTTTAGCACTTGGCTCCCAAGTCTTTTCTAGGCGCCGTAGATATCTCCTTTTTGCCTTTGCATTCTTCATTGAATCTTTCTTTAATGTCGCTAGGTTCTTCTTTCGGCGACTTGGAGTTGCGGATTTAGTTTTGCGTTTCCTTTTTCTGCTTTTAGAGCCTTTTGCGTCCTCATCCGATTCAGCAATAAAATCCTTCAGGCTATCTGCATCCGAATCATCATCTTCGCTGTCAGAATCATCATCGTCGGGTATATCAGCACCATCTCCTTTTCCGTCAGGAAAGAGAAAGACTTTCCGAAACGATACGCTGTCGGTGATCTTTTTTGGATCAATTTTTGCACGGCAATTTGGGCACTTGACCTCAACTGCACCTTCGTTGCCTTGTTCTACACCTTGAGAGGGGTCCGATATGCGCGCAAAACATTCTGCACAAGTGCTGTGTCCACAGGGGAAGAAGATGATTGCATTCTCCACGGCGTCAATACAAACTGGACATTCATAATCCTGGTTTTCCTTCAACCGTGCAACAACCTCAGGACAAAGTAGTTTAGCGTTGGCTTGTAGATCAGTGCCGCAAAGAGCGACATTACTGTCTTCATCGAAAAATTGAATTAGCTGTGGATGGCAGCAGACCTGGCGGAGTCGAAGCAACATCACCAGAACACTCGAGTAGTGACGTCCGACTGTTCCGGCGTTGACATATTTGTTGAATTCAAGCTGAGTTTTTGTCTCAAGGGCCTGGTACACCTTCTGTTCATCCTCGCTGAAAATCGCATGAACTTTTTCGGTCGTTCGTGGTGGTAATTGCAGGATCGGCTTTCCGTTGATCTGGGAGGACTTAGTTCGGCGAAGGAGGATAGCTTTTAACAAGGCTTGCAATTTTTGCATGGCATCTTTCTGGGTTTTTTCGTGAAAAGTCTTCAAGGGACGAGTAAAGCTCTAGAAGCAAATTAGCATCTACATGCATATGATGTACGACCTTTTGAATCAACATACAACATCGAAGTTTTCCGCATTGTTGTAAGGCGGGATCCTAAGAAACCGAATTAAAGAATAAAGCTCTGCGACATTGTTCATCATCGGGGTTCCACTCATACACCACCGATAGGTAGATTTGATAGCATAACAAGCCTTAGCGGATTTGGTGTTTCTGTTTTTGATGCATTGAGCTTCATCGATGATGACGCGGTACCATTTTGACCGATCCCCAAGGATGGGAAACTGCGTAGAGAGAGGATGAGTCTCGCGAAGAGAAGGGTTCTCAGCGGCAAATTTGTCAAATTCCTCTTTGCGCTTGAATTCAGAAGAAAGTGTACCGAATGATGTCAATACAACATCATATCTTTTCAATTTGAGGAAAGCGGTGCTTCTCCTGTCTCCATGAAGGATATATACTGAAAGCTGGTGTCGACCAGGTTTCAGTTTCTGCTCAATCTCTCTTTTCCACTGGTGCATTAGGGAGACAGGCGCCACCACAAGAGTAGTTTTGCGCTCAGGGTCTGGCGACGGCCGGGAGACTATAAGCGCCAAAGCCTGGATTGTTTTCCCAAGTCCCATGTCATCAGCGAGGATTCCGCCTTTATTAGAGCCTTCTTCCATTGCCTTCATCCACGCTAGCCCATACTTCTGATGATCCATCAACTTCAATTTCATAGCCTCCGGCGTATTCTCGCCGTTACATTTCAGATCCTTGTCTGGGCGAATATTTGCCATGAGGGTTTTCAGCTCTCGTTTCATTTCGTTCGGGTCGGAAGGGCCATCATCGCCATAATTTGATGCTCTATGAAAAAAAAAAAAAAAAAAAAAAGGTGAGTTGATAGAGAACACAGAGTAGCAGAAGACTAAAAGGAAATCGTCTTACTCTATTTCATGAAGCAAATCGCTCGCAATTGTTAACCAGGACATAGGCGGTGGCTGAGACGTTTTGGCAAGGCCATGGCCATGCGAACTGGGAAGTTGTGGAGGTGGTTGTGAAGATGGTTGGGCATATGGGTTATACATGTTCACGGCACCGGGATAGGCTCCAGGAGCTGAAACGGTTTGGAGGTACCGTTCGGCGACTATTTGACGGGCAGAGGGAGGATGATGCGATTGGGAAGTGCTTGAGGTGAGGTCATAGACTTGAGGGTGTCGAGGTTGGCTCGATGGCATCGGACCCCGGCTCTCCACCGGAGCAGGCCAGCGAGTGGCAGAAGTGAGATCGATGACATCCAGGTCAGCACCTGCAGTGGTTCGAAAAGGCGGGTGTTCTCGATAACTATAGCTAGCATTCGGCCGCGCCCCTCCCATAGATTGCGACTGGGGTATGTAAAGGGCACCAGGGCGCGTTGAAACTGGCTGGGGATTGACTGTCGTTCGCTCTGCGGGGCGAGAAACCTGGATCGGCTGCGGACGCGGCGGAGGCTCTGGTTCGTTCAAGCTCTGTTGGAGGGCTCTCGCTAAGGCTTCATCGCGACGCTCCTGGTCCTTGCGCCGTGCAAGCCAATTTTCGGCTTCTAGTGCCTCTCTCTCAATTGCCAAAAGCTCGTCATCGTCCGACAAACCTAGCTCATGAAGCAAGCTCAGCCTTTCTCCAGCAGCTGAGTCCATTTTCACTTTTGACTCCCCAGATGGTTGGACTTCCCGCACGGTTGTTGAATATGGGGGGGGGAAGAGGTGAGGTTGGCAGTGATTTTATAGGCCAGCTGGCACGCCTTGGGGGGGAGGCTAGCTAACTAGCTGTGAGGGTAGTAAGTTAATGGTCTCGCAGGCAAATGCCACACATTGCGGTTCAGTGTTGCAAGGATTGTGATGCAGGGAAAAGAAGAAGAAGAAGAAGAAGCAATCCCCCAGAGCGAGCTGCTTTGAAAGGAAAGATGGAGAAAACGCGACCAGAAAAAAAAAAGCGCGTTGGGATAATTAGGTTGGATCCTGTCCATTAACTAGGCTGAAGGTTATTGAGAGTTGAACGTTAGCTAACTGCTCCGTAAGTAGCTAAAAAAACTTGCCCCGTGCCATCCCATCCCATTCCCAGGCTCCAGCGCCCCAATTGTCCTTTTTTGCTTTGCTTGGCCCTGTTAGGCTTGTTATCAAGACTTCAAG
>LJPK01000289.1:0-10901 GCA_001430945.1 Amauroascus niger
TGACACAGTGAAGAGAAACAGCTTAATTGATAATAAACTGAAAGAAGAATATTCTAAACTGAACTGATTACTGATATGTCAGAATTAAGCAGTAATATGTTTGAAATATAACAGTGTTATGATCTGAATGTATCAGTGCTATGAGCTGAATATAGCAATGTTATGATCTGAATATAGCAGTGCTACAATTCATCATAACAGTGCTATGATGAAGATTATGTATATAAGAGAGTCTTCTACTTTCAGTGAGAATTTTTTTTTCTTTGTTGTTATTGCACTTATCAGAGACTACATATAGATAGCTTTACTTAATATTTTGATTACTCTCAATACTATTTTAATACTTCTATATTGCTTAGCTTTTTGAGTGTTCTACCATCTAAGCTATTGTTATTTTTTGACAAGTTACTCATATCAATATCATAAATGATTACACTGTGTGATATCATTTCATAAAATCAATCTGATCACATTATCTATGTACTTTAGAGACTGAGTCTTCTCATATAAAGTGCTTGACTTCTTTTGCATTAGAATCAAGATCACACTCTATAACAAAACTGAATAAATTCTCTTTGATTTTTCAGAAATCTAATAATAAAAATTTGAAGTATCAACTTGTCATGTTTTAAATCAATCTGTTAATGTTTTCAAATAATCTGATTTTGTAGAATTTATTTAATGAAAATCATAAATCTCTTATAAGCATTTTTTTATATTGTGAATGAGATATCAAATTAAATCAGAATCAAATTCTAGTCACTTCACTTAATATTGAAGTTTTTGTTGATGAACTTAACTAACAAATACTTTATTAACCTTTTATTCATTTTCATTGTCAATTATTATGAAGTCAGAAAAATTAATGTATTATTCAGAAAAATTTTTTTCTACTGCTTTTTAAAACTTATTGAATGAGAATATAAAATAAATTTTCATTAAATCAGATTGCTTCAATTTATAACTGTTATTTTCTTTTTTTATAATTTTTAAAAATTTTTCATTTTGTTTTATCAGTTTCCTACTTAATTTATTAATGTTGTAATTTTTCAATAAAAGAAATATTCTGTTTTTAACTGAAAAATCTGATTTCTGTCAATGTTTATTAATCTTTTTTTTTTATAATTCTTTAAACATACTTTATATTTTGTTGTGTTATGTTTTATATTTTTTGAAAAGTTTCATTTAAATTCTAGCTTTTTTATAATTTAGCTTTTTATTTTGAGATAAAAAAACATCAGTGAAAATTCTTTTTCAGTTGAAATTTTTTTTTAATTTATATTTGTTGAAGATTTTGAAAGATGAAAACTCAGTACTGTTAATGACTGTGATAATAATATAATTTATTATGAAAAAAAATCATTTCAGTTGTTTTAATAGTAGTTAACATAAAATTTTAAATATATAACAAGATATTGATTGACAATTTCTGTTTGTTTATTTGTTTGAATGTGATGTGCTATTGAAAGTTTCAACTTTGTTTTTAAGGTTTTAATTAATTTTTTTCAAAATTTAGAGATGAACTGAAAATCTTAATTAAATATAATGATATCAGATGCTTCATAATATTAATAATATTTTTTCAAAAAGACTTTTGTAAGTTCTTTAATATTTATTTTTTTAGTTATAAGTAAGAAGATTAGTTTTTTGTTAAACTAATAAATAATTATTAAAATTGCATCATGATCATTCTTAATTCTGAAAACATTTATAAAATTCATTAAAATATACTTTTATAATTGATTTGAAATTAAAAAAAAATTCAACAATTCAAAAATTTTATGATAAAATATTTTGTTTCTTCAATAAATCAAACAGTTATTTATAGATGTTTTAATATTTTTTCTGTAGTTAGATTAATAAATTGTTGCTTTACAAAGTTAAAATTTTTTTTGTCAGAATAAGTAATAAAAAGCTGATTGTGAATTTTTGAATCAAACTGATATGTAAAATTGAATTTTTTTCAATAGAAATAATCAGTTGATTTTTGTAGCACAAGAAATTATTTTTTAAATTCACAGTTTATCAGATTCAGTAGTAGCTTTGCTTTATTTTTTATTTAATAATTTGACTGTTTGATTAGCTGTTAATACATAATTTATAAGAAGATTTTATCACTTAATGTTGAAAGTTTTATAGTTTTCTTTCTAATTTCTAAACCTAAACTGTCAGACTTCAACAAAATTTATATATAACAATTTTTTATAGTCTTTCTGATTTCTGATTAACTACAAGTGTTTATAAAAGTATTATATTTTTCAGACTAATACTAAATCATAAAACAAAAATATAACAAAAATTTAATTTCATCAATTTTTTGAGTATTTAGTTTTTGTTTGATTATAAAATATTTCAAGACTTTATAATCAGTAAAGATTTTCAATTTTTTTTCATATTATAAATTTTCTAGTGCAGTATATCATTTGTTAAAACTTACACAATTACTAAAATCTTTTTATTATAAATGTTATAGTTCTGTTTAGCTTCAGTTATTGACACTGAATAGAATGTAATAAAATATCATTCATTATTTTTAAATTCTTAAACAAAAAAATTATAAAATTAAATTGAAAACTGATGTGTCTGACAATATTTTTTTAACTGATTGAATGTTTTCTGACATTTTTTAATTTATTGAAACTTTCAATCTTTTTTATTTAATAAATTGAGAGTTTTTGCAATTTTGCTTGCAAAATTGCAAAATTCTAAAAAAGAAAAAAGATCTTGAAATATAATAAAAATCTTTTAATTAATTATTACAGTAATTTTTTTAAAGTTAATTTCAACATTTTCTGTAGTAAAAATGAATTTCAAAAACTTGATTCTTTATTTATAAAATTTGCATTTAAAAATGTTTGCTTATAAATCTATTTTGTACAATTTGATTAATATTTTTTCATATATATTATTTATACTTCTTCAGTGTTCTACTGAAAATCAAAAAAATATTTATATTAATTGTCATGAATTTATTTAAATAATTGTAGAAGATTGTATTTATAAATTTTTGAAATGCTGATCATTTATTATTTAATTTAAATGAAAAAACATTATACTGATAGATTTTATATTTTGTTTAAAAACTTATAAAAGATTGTGATGCTGAGTTGATAAGAATTTAATAAAATTTTTAATAAATATCTAACTTAGTGAAGTATTTTGCATTGTTCAGTTAATTTATGATTTCATTAATAAGAAAAAAAATGTCAGTCTTTCTTGAAAATAATATTTAGTTTTTGACAATTCACACAGAATCCTAACTTACTAACTGTATAAATAATAAGAATAAAAAATGTAAAAAACATTACTGTTAAAAAATGATTTTTTTTTTCAAAATTAGTTTTTAAATATTTTTTAACAACTTTTAATTCTTCTGCACTCATCTTGTAAACAAATGCATATTTAATATTTTTATTTAAATCAGCTACATTCAGTAGCTTAACTTTATAATTAACATTTAATTATAATGAAAATATTTTATCTGAAGTAATTTTGCAAAAAAAAACATTCTGAAAATTCATATAATTTGCTGATATTATTTGATTGATGAGTTTCTTATTATCATCTTCAGCTTCACAATAAATTTCTTTTTTTTGTCAATATAATAATCAATTTTATAAAAAGTGATTGTGTAAACAGATGACTTTTTTTCTAAATGTAATAATTAAAAATGCAGTTTTGATCATAATCAGACTGACTGATGCAGATTTTAATAATAAAATAAATTTTGACTTTTTAACTTTCTGTTTTTTAAATTTTAGTTAATTAATCTGATTCATCAGCTTGCTGATTAATTTTTTTGAAATTAGCACATTATTTTTAAAGTTTATGAATTGATTGTGTTGATTATATTTACTTGATAATCTGAATTAACATAATTTTCTTTTACTAGAATTTTGTGAGAAATTAAAATCTGAAGCTTTTTAATAATTTAATTAACAAATTGTCTATTGTTTAATTACACAAGTTTTTAATTTTTTATATTAAGTCAGATGTCATGTTTTTTCAGTTATTTTTTTAAAAAATTATATCTTGATTGTCAAAATCTGTTGAAAGTATAAATATCTTCAAAAATTGTCTTTCATTGATTGTATGATGAAGAATAAAAAATAAGTAATCAATTATTTGAATTTTTGTTATATTCTACAGTCTTGCATTAATTGAGCAATTGCTTGAGATTCAGATTATATTTTGCACAAAAATTCATTGCAAAAATGTGATTAATAAAAACATAATCATTCACTTTAAAGTTAATAAGGGATTTGATTGAAACAGCATATTCATTAAAAACTATTTTGTTTGAGAAAAAAAATTCTGTCAACTAACTTGCTAAGATCTAATCTTTTTAAATAAACTCTATAATCTGAAATGAAGACTTCTTTCAGACTTTCTTATATTTTGGATTTAAATAAAAAACTAACATCACTGAATTCTTAAAATAAACTTTTTTAGTTTCTGTTATTTTTAAGCAGTTCTTTGAAAAACATTTTTTATTTTTGCATCTTTTTATTTATGATGAGCTGAAAAGAAGCCATATTTTTTAAAGATTTAATTGTAACAATATTCAATAAATTCAAGTAGTTTTTGTAATTTTTTTTTTGATTTTTATTCTGTCAATCCCATCTGCTATTAATTGTATTGAGAGAATGAATGATGAGAAAAACAGTTTTTTAAATTTTTTTAAAAATTCACAAAGTGATGCAAATATTTGTTATTATTTAAATAAAATTGATTAATATTTTTTTAAAAAAATTATTTTAATAATCTTCTTACTGATCTGAACTTCACTGACTATATGAAGAAATTTAATTAAGAATTCTCTATAGTTATTATTGTTTTTTATAAAAAGTTATTAATATTCAGTTTTTGTCTTTAGAAGCTTTTTCGAGATTTTATAAATTTCTTATAAATACTTAAAAACTTTATTAATTGATATAAACTACTTAGAATGATCATCTCATATTTTTAATATAAAATGTTTTATCAGATCTTCTTTAATTTTGTTTTTAATATATACAATTAGACTGATGTCTGAGTTCAGATTGTTTATTTTTTATCTCTTTATTCTGATTTTATATCTCAAGACAATTGAAAATGAAGATGAAAGCTGGTGTTCAGAACATTTCATAAAGCTTATGAAATGATTATCAGATGATATGTTTCATTTCAGTTTCAGATATGAAATCTCAAAGTAGAAACTATCAATTTCATTTCATCTTATGAGATAAATCAGGTATGTAAATTCCATCTCAAAATAAAACAAGTAAAATTTCATTTTATTATATTTTGAAGTAATGTGTCTTTTTTCCATCTCAGTAAGAAGACATAATGATCATGTTTCATTTCATGAAAATCCATCATGAGACTGAAATGAGATGTGAGAAACTCAGATCTAGTATGTCATATAGATTCATAAAAAATAGATTCATAGAAAATAGATTTGTAGAAAAGATTCATACTCTATCATCATAGAAATTAGCAAAGAAATAGATTTGCAAAAATAGATTTGTGAGAAAGATTCAACCTATCTTTATATGAATTCATAATAATAGATTTATAATAATAGATTTGTGATGATAGATTTGTAAGAAATAAATTTGTGAAAAATAGATTTGCAGAAAGATTCATACTTTATTTGATAGAGATTAGCAAAAAAATAGATTTGTGATGATAGATTTGTAAGAAATAAATTTGTGAAAAATAGATTTGCAGAAAGATTCATACTTTATTTGATAGAGATTAGCAAAAAAATAGATTTGTGATGATAGATTTGTGATAATAGATTTGAAAGAATAGATTTTTGCAAAAAAAATGACAGGGTCATTACAAAATTCTGATCTAGAGTCATGTGATCTTGAGATCTGAATTTTCTGAACATAAAGATCTAGATTCTGATTTCATTTCATCTAATTGGTTCAGATCTCAGTTTCACTTCATGTAATCTACTTCTTGATTCATTTCATCTTATTTTTATTAATTCAGATTTTAGTTTCATTCTCTCTAATTGAATTAGATTTCAATTTTGTTCCAGTTTCACCAGCTTTTATTTCAGACTCATTTTGATTTCACCAGTGTATTAAAATTTTGTGTAAATTATTGAAAATTTAATATCATTTTCAAGAAAGATTGACATTCTCTTCTTCTTATTAATGAGATCATAAATTAAATAAATGATGCAAAATACTTCATCAAACTAAATATTTATTAAGAATTTGATCAAATTCTTGTTGATCTGATATTACAATTTCTCACAAACTTTCAAATAAAATATGAAATCTATTAGTAGAATGTTCTTTTATTTAAATTAAACAACAAATCATTAATGTTTTAAAAACTTATAAATATAATCTTCTTTAATTATCTAAATAAATTCATGATAGTTTATATAAATGATTTTTTGATTTTCAGCAAGATACTGAAAAAACAAAAAAATATGTATAAAAGATGTTAATCAGATTGCATAAAACAGATTTGTAAGTAAGTATGTTTAAATATAAATTTTACATATAAAAAATTAAGTTCTTGAAATTTATTCTTACTACAGAAAATGTTGAAGTTAACTTTAAAAAATTATTATTATTACTAACTGAAAAAATTTTCATTATAGTTTAAAATGGTTTTTTTAGAATTCTGCAACTTCTATTATAAATTTATTAAAAAATACAGCAAGATTGTAAAGACTCTCAATCAAATAACTAAAAAAATTAGAAGTTTGAATAAATCAAAAAATATCAGAAAATATTCAATCATTTAAAAAAAATATTAACAGAAATATCAGTTATTCAGCATTATAATTTTAATTGTAAAATTAAGTTGAAAATTAATGTGCCTGGCAGTATTATTAACAGTATTTTTTTTACAATTTGAGAATAATGAATGATACTCTATTACATTTTATTCAACATTCATAACTAAAGTTAAACAGAACTATAACATTTATAATGAAAAGTTTTTGACAATTATGTGAGCTTTGCTAAAATGATGTGCTGAGCTAGAAAATTTACAACATAAAAAAAGTTCAAAAGCTTCATTAATTATAAAATCTTGAAATACTTTATAACTAAAGAAAATTAAATGTTTAATACACTTACTGAATTGAATTTTTATTATATTTTTATTTTATAATTCAATATTATTTTAAAAAACAGATTATCTTTACTAATATTTTTAGTTGACTGAAAATCAGAAAAATTATAAAGAATTATTCATATAGATATTATTGAAAATTGTGAAACTTTTAATATTAAGTAATGAAATCTTCAATATAAATTATATATTGACATTCAATCAAACAGTTAAATTTTTAAATAAAAAATGAAGCAAAGCTGCTACTGAATCTGATGACTTTTAAACTTTAAAAAATGATTTTTTATATTATAAAAATTAACTGATTATTTCTTTTAAAAAGAATTTAATTTTATATACTCATTTGATTAAAAAAATTTATGATCAGCTTTTCATTACTTATTCTAATAAAAAAAATTTTAAAGTTTATAAAATAATAATTCTATTGATTTGATTACAAAAAAAACATTAAAAACTTTGTAAGTAACTATCTGATTTATTGAAAAAACAAAGTATTTTATAATAAGATTTTCAGACTGCTGAAGTTTCTTTCAATTCTTAATCAATTATAACAGCATATCTCAATAACTTTCATAAATATCTCTAAAATTAAGAATCATCATAATGCAATTTTAATAAATATTTATTAATTGCATAAAAAGTTGATCTTCTTATTTATAATCAGAAAAATAAATATTAAAGAACTTGGAAAACTTTTTTTGAAAGACTATTATTATTACTATAAAATATTTGATATTATTATGTTTAATTAAAATTCTCAGTTTATTTTAAAATTCTGAAAAAAATTAATTAAAACTTGAAAAATAAAGTTGAAGCTTTTAATGACACATCATACTTAAATGAATAAATAAACAAAGATTATTAATCAATATCTTACTATATTTAAAACTTTATATTATTACTATCAGAACAACTAAAATGATCTTCTTTGTATAATAAATTATATCACTATCACAATTATTAACAGTATTGAACTTTCATCTTTTCAGATCTTTAATAAATATAAATTAAAAATCTTTTTTAACTGAAAATGTATTTCTACTGATGTTCTCTTATTTCAAAACAAGAAATTTAATTATGAAAAAGCTAAAATTTAATAAAGTCTCTTAAAAAAATTTAAAATATAACATGATGAAACATGAAGCAGACTTAAAAAATCTTGAAAATTTTTTTATGCTTCTAATCAGTTTGTAAATAATATTTTTTCAATTATTATTTTACAATTTGAAGTGCTGATAACATTTGTTTATTTTATTTTTTTTTTATTGAAATTACATCATCTCATTTTCAAGATGATTGAACAGCTGATTATATAATTTGAAAATTAAATAAAATGTAGATTTTTTAAATTTCAATACTGTTTTTGTAAACAAAACAAACAAAATAAATAAATTATATTAAATATTTCAGCTGTGATCATGTTATTAATTTCAGTTTGAAATTCTTCTCACATTTTTTTTCATTTAAGAATTTATCAATAACTGATCACAAATGATGAGTACACACAAATATGTTATATGTTGAATTTCATCATGTTTGTGAGAATAGACACTTAAAGTGCTAACTAGAACAGTGAATTGAGATTTGTACAAAATACTTCATAATTTCTTTAATAAAGTTTTTTAAAAGATTGTTATTCTGAGACAAATTATAATTATGTTGAGTTATATAATACTTGTGTGTTGTGAAGAAAGTAGAACTCAGTCAAACAAACTTTATTATAAACTAGACTGTATTCAGTTAGCTTATAATTAGCAAATCACAAACAAAACACAATCCCACTTTAAAAATTTTAACCTTTTTTATTTTATTTTTAATTTTGTTTTTGTTTTTTGTACAGCAAGCAGATTTGGTTTTTTTCTTTTATTAAAAATTAATTTAAGTTTTTGATTGATGAAATTTAAATAAAAACAGTAAGTTTAAATAAATTTTTTTCATTTCAGTTATTTCAGTGAAAGTTAGTATGAAATTAAACTAATAAGTGACTCAGACAGCATGCATCTTGCTCAAAAAAATGAATACTTTATTAATATTGTATGAATTTTTAGAAAAAACTTCACTAAATAGATAAGAATTCGCATCCAACTTTATTTTAAAAATCACTCTTATTTTTTGATTTTTCACACTTGTCACAAATAATGTGAAATAATAATATTTATTACAAAAATTAATTTCTGTTGTTCAGTAAATTCACTGTTAGATCAATTTTTAAATATTAAACTTTATCACTAATTATATAATTTTAATCTTATCATGCAATTAATTATTAATTGAATCAGATGTTTGCTCTTTACTTATCATATCAGATTTTAATGTTTGTACATTTAGAACTTAGTATTGCACCACTTTCACTTATTGAAATCTAGAGTGTTGCCACTCATACTGTATATATATTCAATTGCTGATCTTTTCTCTGAAGATCAGTGATGAGTCTTATCTACTATCTAGATCTATCATTGTACACTATCTTGTATATATACACTACTTGCTTACATTTCATCTTGATTATATGTTCTTCTCTCTATCTACGTAAAGTTCTCAGAATTCTCATCACTAAAAGACAAACAGTTTATCAAGTAAAATCAAATAATTCTTATTTTATGCCAAAAACCCAAATTCTCATACAAAAATGTTAAAAAATGTTAATTTAAATCAATATTCAACTGTTGATCAAAGATCAGTAACATCAGAAATGTTAGATTATTTTTTAATTACAGTGCATGCTGAAAATAAATATAATATTGAAGTTCATAAACACAATCTGATTGATCAAAACACTTCATCTCATTCTCAATCACATATAATGCATACTTAAGAGTTAGAAGCATCACAGATAGTTTTATGAATAATAAAAATTATAAAGAAAAGAACAGACACTTCAAACAGTAGTGATGAATTTAATAACGAAATCAAAAACTTCATTAATTTTATTATTGTTTTAAGAAACTGTGCAAGCAGTAACAGATCAAAAAATTGAAATAAGAAATTATAAATCTTCACAACACTTTTAAAATTGATAATTTTCAGTCTCAATTTCAGAAATAAATTCTCATTAACTTAGTATTAATAATAGAAAATGTCATTAATTTTGTGCAGTTAGCATCTGTTATCATTAAAACAATACAACAGTTTTTTAATATAATATTGTTTAACACTGATCACACAAAAATAAACTTTACAATAGTATTATAAACACAAAATTTGAATAACTTAAATATGATTAAAACAACTATTTATAAAAATACAAAGAAGTTTACTGAAAAAAATATGTGAAAATTAAAAGAGTTTATATTTTAAAATGAAATCTTTCACATTTATTATAATATATACTTCTTCAATGACAATTAGTATAAAATATTTAAAGATGTTCAATATTTTAAAATCAAACTGTTTAATAAATGCACACACTATAACTACACATTCACTATATTATTTTTATAAACTGAATTTACAAAATGACTTAAACATCAAATCATAAATCTCAAAAAAATTATGAGAGACTTTAAAATATAATATATAAATTTAAAACAGTAAAGTTCACAAACTATTCATAATTTTATTATTTAATTTAAATTTCTCAAACATTAAATACATCAGTTATACTTAAATTATTATCAGAAGTTACATCTTTACAATAAAATTCTATAAAAAGTGCATACTGAGTTTAATAAATATACAGATAAATACAAAATTATGAATTATAAGTTGTTTTTAATATAATTGATAACTGCTGAAAGTAATTCATTAAATAAACAGCACAAAATCAAAAAGAAATGAAACACCAAAAAAAATAAAAAAAACAACAAAAATAAAAC